>CM020507.1:22192500-22247500 GCA_009823395.1 Thamnaconus septentrionalis
CTATCCACCTATCCATCTATCCACCTATCCACCTACCCATCTATCCATCCATCTATCCGTCTATCCGTGTGTCTGTCTGTCTGTCCATCTGTCTATCGATTTGGCAAAGACAGGCAGCAGCAAAATACCAAACACAGTTACAATTAACACAGATAAAACACAAACAAATAAAGTAGAATGAAACATATAAAAAGTCAGAAAGCAGGTAAAAAAAAAAAACGTCCATGGAGTGGAGTCAACCTCGAGTGGCCTCAGTTTAGACTTAACAGTCCTCAAAAGAAATGAACCCCGTTAGTTTCCAGTCAGTTCAACATATTTATCCCAGGCTAAAGGTGCAGAGTAGACAAAAGGCCTTTTTACCCGACTCGGTATTTGGACAGCTGGAACAGAAAGCAACAAATAATCCTGAGAACTTTGTGCCTGAAGTGACGAGAGATGTGCTGCTTTTCACCTCCCTGAAGTTCCTCCAGCTGAATTTAGCTCCGAAAAACACAAACGGGGGAATATGTGAGACAGTCGGGAATTATGAAAAATCTCTCTGCGATTGGCTTTAAGTTGCTTAAGACTTTGCTGGAGTTGAGTCCACGACAAGTGGACGAGTGCCAGAGCCTCCAGTGCACCGTCACGGTGGAGGATAACAGGATGTATTTTGTGTTTTTCCTTTTTTCCCTAAAATATAGTCGAAGTTGTCGCTTCTTCTTCTTCTTCTTCTTTCTTTTTTTAAATAGAACAAGAGCAGTTAAAAAATTCTGCAACATCCCCCACTAATAGTCTGCAGTTGTGGTTTCAGCGACGTCGGCTGGTTTGATTTCCATCACTCGTGCGCTCACTCTTGACGAGCTCGTTGGTTTGGCACCGCCGTGCTGAATTCCCTTGACTTGTGACACACACACGCATGCACACAACAACAGGTCTTTTCTCGGCCAACTCGTCTCGACTGAGAAGCAACGTGCAGCTGTATTCTTTTTTTTTAAATGCCTTCTGCACATGTGCAGATTTTCCGTTTTATTTATTTTTCGCGTGTCCTCTGTTTTCACTTAGCCGTTAAATCAATGCTCGGAATTCCTGGAAAAATCATCCGTTTGTGTGCGTGTGTGTGTGTGTGTGTGTGTTTTTCCATAATAAAACGATGTGTGTGGCCTACAGGTGCGTCAGACAGAACCCCCACCTGCCCCCCAACCTCTCCTATGTCTGACTGTCCGTCTCTCTTTCAAGTCTTTCCTTTTGACTCGCTCAATTAAAATGTCTCTCTGTTGCCTTGTTTCTTTCCCTGTCCCTGCAGATCACCACGGACCTGAGACATCGCTGCACAGACAGTCACACGGGGACGTCGGCCTCGGCTCCCATGGCTGCTGCCATCGTCGCTCTGGCCCTGGAGGCAAAGTAAGATCCACTTAACTCCGTCCCTCCTCGTCATCCCTGCTCCTCACTGTCCCTCACTGCTCCTCACTGCTCCTCACTGTCCCTCACTAACCCTCACTGTCCCTCACTGTCCCTCGCTGCTCCTCACTGCTCCTCACTAACCCTCGCTGTCCCTCACTGTCCCTCACTGTCCCTCACTGTCCCTCACTGTCCCTCACTGCTCCTCACTGCTCCTCACTGTCCCTCGCTAACCCTCGCTGTTCCTCAATGCTCCTCACTGCTCCTCACTAACCCTCGCTGTCCCTCACTGTCCCTCACTAACCCTCACTGCTCCTCACTGTCCCTCACTGCTCCTCACTGTCCCTCACTGCTCCTCACTGTCCCTCGCTAACCCTCGCTTCACTGCTCCTCACTAACCCTCGCTGTCCCTCACTGTCCCTCACTGTCCCTCACTGTCCCTCACTGTCCCTCACTAACCCTCACTAACCCTCACTGCTCCTCACTGCTCCTCACTGTCCCTCACTGCTCCTCACTGTCCCCCACTGTCCCTCACTGCTCCTCACTGTCCCTCACTGCTCCTCACTGTTCCTCACTGCTCCTCGCTGTTCCTCGCTGTCCCTCACTGTCCCTCACTGCTTCTCGCTGTCCCTCACTAACCCTCACTGCTCCTCACTGCTCCTCGCTGTTCCTCGCTGTCCCTCACTAACCCTCACTAACCCTCACTGTCCCTCACTGTCCCTCACTGTCCCTCACTGTCCCTCACTGTCCCTCACTGTCACTCGCTGACCCTCTCTGTACTTCGATAACTCTTTCTGTCCTCGACCTTTGGTCTAGCTGCACCCAACTCCAGCATTATTAGTTTCAGAGTTTTTTCCCCTTCAGGCGATTGTCACCCTTTGCTTCTGCTAAAAAAAAACCTATGATAATCAGCCTAAATATTTATGATGCTCTCAGAAATGAACTGTTTCTGCACAATGGTAAAATGCGTGGGTTCAGTACCATCAAATATTGACGGCGGATGTCAAAATGGAACTCGGACTGCCCCCTTCCATACGAGAGCGTGAAAATTTCTCAGACGCGCCCCAAGTGGTTGATAAACATTGTCTTTGTGCAGCTGTTGGCCCTCAGACTTGGAGCTCAGAGCTAGTCTCTGTAATTTTTAGTGTTTAACAGCACATTAGCTAACGTTCATTGACCAGAAAACCGTGAAGGTCACTGGAAAAAAAACAACTTAATGCGGCGTAATAAGCGCACACGCTCCGGCCGCATACTAAAAACCAAAACGCAGACACACATCTCACGAGTGGAGGGTTGCGTTGCTAGTAGAGTGCTAAAATCATCTATTATACCTTGGCTTTTTCTAAATTCCCAGGATGCAATAGTGTCTCTCCGTCTGTTGATTGTTTGAGACTGACCTTCACCTTTCTCTCTAATTTAACCTCTTTTAAACGTGGCTGGCTCCATGATGCATTGATGCAGTTGCTGATGTTCACACCTGCTAATGTGCACACCTGCACATCAGCCGTCCAACCAGTCATTTTTACCTCTCCGAGGTTTTCTAACAAAGCAGACAAAAAAAAAAATCTGTGCCATCAATATTTCATTTGCAATTGAAATTCTGATGATGCTGTTAAAGGGGGCACACACACACACACACACACACACACACTGCTCTCTTCAGCTTTAATGCTGGAATATGATCACTGCATCTGCAAACATTTTGACTTAAGGTGTCTTTACAGGTGAGAAATGTTGTATTCCTGATTACATCAAAATATGGAGTGAAATGTAAAGTTGAGTTCTTTTAAACCGTCATTCTAGTGAACTTTCTCCATGTGTTGTAATATGTGATTTGGAGTCCAGATATTGAGTCCAGGTCGAGTGTTGTCCAGATGGAGGCGCATTTAAGGCAGATCTGAGATTAAAAAAATACTTCTTTTTTTTCCTTGTTTTTTTGTTGTTTTTATTGTTGTGGATGTGGCCTTTGCTGCTTGTGATCCGCTGCTGCTTTGGTTAGTTGTGTGCACGTCCTTCTCTGTGACTTGGTCACATGTCGAGCTGCTCGCTGAGCCGAGGACACTTTATTTAACCTGGATAATCCCGCTCCAAATCGGCGCAGCAGAAAATATTCTGGGGTTTTCCAGGAACGTAAGCCTGTTTTCCCCTCCAGCCAGATTAGCCGGCGCCGCGGCGTGCTGCCTGTTCGCCGCCTGTTCCTGTCCGCCCACCCTTCGCTTCCCTTTGGTTCATCTCCACTGGGTAAACTTTTGAGGCAGAAAAGGGAGGGGGACTGAGCAGGGCTGGGGAGAGGATGAAAGGGGAGAGAGGTTTAGATAAGCTGCGCCGCAAAGATGCTATCTGCTAACTGCTAACTGATGGATGAAGACTTTGGCTCAACATGTGAAGCCACACTGGGCTGAACCGTCCCAGTTCTCTTGCTGTTCACAAACAAGAGCGTCAACACTTTATCTTCATGTTCGAACAACAAACAAAGAAAGTCATAGCAAATGAACAAAGTGCAGCGCTAAAGAGAAAAATCCTTTTCTAACTAGTTGATTGATTGATTGATACTTTATTAGCTAGAAGCTCTGTCCTTCTCACGTGTTGAACGTACGTTTGGTTTATTCGCTCTGCCTTCGTTTTTTCTTTCTGCCTTTCTTTCTTTCCTCCTTTCTTTGGAGGGGGAGATGCAGATAAGTCGGGCAAACTCGTAGACGGGAGTCTGTCTGCGACTGCCCGCGAGATAAGCGGCGGAAAGCCACTGATTTACTGGGAGAACCTATAAGAGACAAAACCAAAGACAGATGGGCTCAATTGAATGGCTCTCATTTCTTTCACAGTCTTCCACATCGACACCCTTCCCTCCTCCCCTTCTTCTCAATAGGAATTTTAGAGCGAAGTCTGGAGTTCAAAGGCTGATGACTTCACTGGTTCATCTTACATCACTGCTGGAGCAAGAGGGGAATCAACCCCCCTGCACGTTACCCATTTGTGTTTTCATCCGTAATCACGGTGGAGCAGCTGAGCGGCACCAGACATGAGACTCCTGCCCAACCCTCCCACCCCCATCACCGCTTCCTCGTTAATTAGAATTGGCTTGTTTATGGGGGAGGCTGTTGTGGCCTAGATAACGATGCCAAAGTCACTTTTAATTAATGACCATAAAACATTTATGGGAGCGTAATTACACAGTGCCAGCTACGCTTATTAATATTGATCTGACCGTTAATTATTCTGACTTTTCCCGCCGCGCCGCTCCACGTGCTGCAACCCTTTGATAATTCTCATCCCCCAACCTCCTAAGACATCCAGCCCACTGAAGACTGACACAGCAGACTTCAAATGTCACTTTGCTTTCGTCCATTTTTGAAAGTCAAGTTACGTGGTGAGCGTCTTCCTGAAGCACGCCAGTTGTGAACGAAATGAGGAAAAAAAAAAAAATCACTTCATGTTAAAATCCACACGGAGCTCCTGCACACATGCAGCAGACTGGAGGAAAAGCAGCCGCGCAGTGTTTACAGTCACCCAGGTTTCATTTTACATTATTGGCTGCTGGACGCGTGATCTTTATATTCATTGCGTGTTGTGTTTCCTCGCTCTGAATTCTGACTTTTTGAAGGTACAATAAACTAAAAGACGCTGGAGGTCTCGGTGATGCAGCTGCAGCTCACAGTGACGGTGAACGCAACCCTCGGCATAAAATACCAGCCATGGTGATGGTTTTTACTACAACAGATATTTATTGTTTTTGTTCTTTTTTTCTTGACTAATGCAGGTCATCAAGCTCTTGCTGATGTGCACCTGGCAAATGTTTAGTTAAAGTTCTTGTCGTCCTCAGAAGGTCAGCGCAGCTGTCGTCAAACACGTTGCTTCCTCAAGTGGAATAAAACCTCCAGGAACAACTCCCATATAAGACACAATATAACACAGAAATATGCAGCATAGTATATGAATATATATTTGTATATTTTTTTCTTCTGTCTTCATGTGCGCTGTCCCTTAAATCAAACATGCTTCAAACGGAAAGTGGGACGTAGCGATAAGTGAATAGAGAAGCGGTGTAATGAAAGGGTGGGGAGACATCATGCAGCAGTAGCCAGTTTAAACTAACAGAGCTTTTATAGAATAAAGTGTGTCTGCGGAGGAATCCTTTGAGCGTAATCTGTGAAATTCAGCGTGCTTAGATTTCCAGCAGATGTTGAGGATTTTCAAAGTCCTCCAGTCTGTTTTTTCCTTTCCTCTTCTTCTGAAAAAGATCACAGAGAGCCGTGGAGGAGGAGGAACCTTCCCCTTATGCCAGCAGCCTCAATGGGCTAAATGCGAAGAAAAAAGCCAGTGTATTTGTGTGGCCCTGCGCACGTTGTCCTCCTGACGTTGGCTTTTTTTTCTCTTTCTTTTATTTTTATAATTTGAACGTTGGATCATAGAAAAAAGAAAAAAAAAAGCCCTAAATGTCTGGTGGTTTGGGCTGCAGATTAATGTGAAGGTCTCAGAGGGCGAGGGAGTCACATGAGGAGAGCAGGAGGGGGCTGTGGTGGTGGTGGTGGTGGTGGTGGTGCTGGGGAGCTAGCGGAGCATCTGGCCGGCATATGAGATGATGAGAGGGAATCCCAGGAAACTCAGTGACCCACTTCTTCCTGCTTCTCTGCCTTTAATGTCGCACTTGGACATCAAAGAAGTGGAGACACATGGCTGCCATCGCCTAATGGATCTCACATGAGATCTGAAGAAGGGTTGGGGGAGGAGGGAGGGGGGTACGTGGAGGGAGGGGGTGACCTAACCCGGCCGCTCTGTCCACTTCCTCACCGTGACCTCATCTCGTTTGCATGTCATCCTTCAGCTTCCACTAATGATTTTCTCACCGTCCCGCTCCCCCCCCCTCCCCCATTTTCATCCTGTGTGTAATAATCTGCAGCAAATGTCCCGTGTTATGCAAATTTCGCTTCTCGCTGCTGCTCTCTTGAATCTGCAGCTCTAAGGTGAACTAAAGGAAGAGAGTGTGAAGTGCACACCTTTATCTTCAGGTTATAATGAAACAAAGTGCAGGCCAAAAAAATAAAACAAAATCCAAATTCACAATTTTGTACATCGGGTCCATCGGTTGAATCGCCACAAATGAGATAAGATTCGGCTCTTCCATCTATTCCCGAGCCAATCGGTGCTAAGAAATAAAGATCTGTCCATCATCCAATTGTGATGTCACAAAGGGCCTCCATACCTGGCCAGATGTCACCTTGTTGTTCTCACATATTCTTTCACTTTGTAGTCCTGCGATTCGAGTCATTTTTTTTCATCATGCTTCGTAAATAATGTGATCTTGTTTTAATGTGTTCCTCTTTTCTTTTTTCTTTCCTCCTGTTGCTACGCTACGCTAGTCCTCTGCTAACATGGAGAGACGTCCAACACATCATAGTCAAGACATCCAGAGCAGGACACCTCAGCGCCCCCGACTGGAAGACTAATGCTGCTGGATACAATGGTATGCGCGCATGCACACACACACACACACACACACACACACACACACACACACATTTTTATTTACTTTTAACCCCAGTTCAATTGTCTCATGTGTGAGACACGTGTTTGTGTTGGATTTGTCTCTGACCATCACAAGTCCTCACCGTCATTAAAAGCAGGTGAAAGAAATCAAACAGCTTGAATTGAGCGGCTGCTGGATCTTGGTGAACTGGCGTTGCCGCTTTGGCAAAGGAAAACACAACCAAAGCGGAGAAGTGGCGTGCGCTCGTTTGTTGTTGTTGCTTTTTTTTGCCTTGAAGATTTTGTCTCCGTCTTTTTGGTGACCAGAAGACGAGAAGATAAGAAGATGAGAAGATGTTCCGTCGTTGCTGCTTAACAAATGTGGCGCCTGCTGCCACCTGTCAGCGTCCTTCCTCTCTCTCACCCTGTTCCTGTATGATGTTGTGTGTGCGTGTGTGTGTGTTTGTGTGTGTTTGTGTGTGTGTGTGTGTGTGTGCAGCAGAGTGAGCACCGGGGGTCAGTCAGGCTGAAGGCCCAGTGTGCCTGGAGACTTTCCAGGGTCTGTGTGTGTTTTAAACAGGAACTAAAGTGAAACTGAACAGGGAATGTGGGGAGGAGAAAGGAAGGAATTCTTATTGTAGCAGCTGTGCCCAGACTTGAAGCGCATTCTGTTATAACTGACCTTTGCTTTTTTTCCCATTTACCCCAAAGTTCCTTTTTTCAGTTGCAAAAAAATAAAGATTCCTCTGAAACCATCTCCTGAAACCTTCTCCTGAAACCTTCTCCTGAAACCTTCTCCTGAAACCTTCTCCTGACTCTGGTGGCTCTCTCTTGTGCTCACAGTCAGTCACCTGTACGGCTTCGGGCTGATGGACGCCGAGGCCATGGTGAAGGAGGCGGAGCGGTGGAAGCAGGTCCCCACTCAGCACGTCTGCGTGGAGAGCGCCGACCGACAAATCAGGTAGGGTGGGCGTGGCCTCGGGAATCTTCTGTAAACTTCTGCTTTTTGTTGGGATTAAGAAATAAAAGGGAGGCAGGAAATGTGTGCGAGTACTGCGAGTATACACTTTAATTCATGTATTCGTGAGCTGTATGTTAATAAAAACCGTAAATCAGGTCAAAAATTTACAGACTGGACCTTTAAAGGCAGCCTTCACCTGCATTCACCTGCAGTAGGGGTGACAACAAAACCGTGCAGACTTCACAGTCTCCCGCCTCTCTCATTCTCTCGCCACAATGCGTGACTCAGAGCAGCGTTTGGATTGACCAAAACAGTTTTTTTTGCTTTGACATATATCTTCTCCTCCTTCGTTCCTTTTCATTCCCTTCCTTTGGGGTTTTTTTTGGGCGGCGAGTCGTGTGTTTGAGGCTGCAGTTGTGCAAGCTGTACCTTGATAGGGGCCAAAGCATTAGTTCTGGCAGGGCGGTTCGCACATAAGACCTTTACTGCACACACACACACACACACACACACACACGCACAGAGACCGAGTGGGCCAAGGCTTCACAGCTTGTTATTCTTGATGCAGCTGGAAGCCTGGAGCGAGCTGCTCTGTTCGGCTGGCTGGCTGAACTCAGGGTGGGGGGGCGTTCGGCGGGGGGGTGGGGGGTGCTTCGGAACTGGTTAGCTTTCAGTCGAGGTCTCGGTGGCCAGCGACTGCAGCATTATGGGTGTCATCCCGTCTGTTCTGCTCCGCTGCACCAGGCGGCCCACAGGAGGATTGTGGGAAGAGCAGCTCGTGTCAGAGGCGCTCAGGGAGGGAGAGAGTTCCACCTCTGGCTGCGTGTGTGCGTGTGTGTGCGCGTGTTAGCCTTCTTTGATTTGAACCAGCCGGATTTCCATCTCCGTGTTTGCACTTGCAAAAAAAGAAAAAGAAAGATCATCTGATTTGATTTAGGGCCAATGTTTTTTTTTTCCGATGAAGATGAACTTTATTTGTCCCATCAGTGGGAAGTTTGTCTTGGGCTGATTCAGCCACACTACAGGCCGTTAATACAAATTTAAAAAGGCATTGGTACAGGGGCACACGACAGGGTTCGCTAAAATCTTCATGGCAGCGTCAATAAAGTGCAGTAGACGGCCAGAAAGGAAAAGTGTCGGACGTGTCAGCCGTACAATGACTGACAGTCTGCAGGAACAATTTAAAACCAGCAGCCCTTAAACGTGCTGCAGTGCAACAACAATTAGCAACATTGTTGTACCACTGATTTGAAAATACACTCGCCTTGAGGCTTTCAGGCAGTCTCATGGGTCAATCGGGGGCAGGGGGGACCCACTTGTATTTTGCACACCGCACATAAAGATCATTAAGTGTAATGTTGCTCTTTCAAGCTTAAAAGCGGTACAAAAAGAATTTTTCAAATGATTCTCAAGAAACTGCGGTCGCACAAAGAAGTTGTGAGTCATTCAGTGAACACTGGGCGGAGCCACAGCTGGTGTCCAGACTGAACGTAATATTCCTGAAAAACTTCTCCGAGTCCGACACCGGCATCAACTCTCTGTCTGTTGCCGGGGCGACGGCATGTTTTGTTTCCGACTTGACGAGGGCCAGGGTGGAAACGCACTCACCAGGCCTTTTCTCTTATGAACTTTTTTCTTCTTCTTCTTCATAACTTCACAGAGAAAAAAGCTTGATTTTATTTCAGCTGAAAATCAGATGATAAAGTTAAGTTGGATGGAAGATAAAAAAGTTTTGTCTCCTGGAAAAAAAAAACCCTGTTTTAACGAAGTGCACTTTTACACATTTGCGTACTTTATTAATCCCACAAGTGGCAAATTGTCAAGAAGAGCTTCTGGAGGAAAGCGCCAACACACAAAACAGCAGACGGCCGGCCGAGAAAGAAGCCAAGCGCTGAAGTGGCAGCGAGAGAGAGAATATAGTAAATATATAAATAAGTAAACGATCCGTCCGTCCAGTCTGCTGGCGAAGCAAATCGCACGAGGAAGAAAAGAAGGCGAGCGTCCGTCCGTTGGTTTTGAAAGGAGACCAAACACAACAACACAACATGGCGCTCAGAGAACAAAATGCTTGTTACCTTCCCGAGAATTCCAACCAGATATTTGTTTGCTACCCCATCATTTCACAGCAGATTTTGGCCGTCAGTTTCTTTTAACACGAGTCTGTTGGAGGGAAAAACAAAAATATGAAAGTTGTGAGATTTTCCAAAGAAAAGATTGCCGACAGTGACAGACGGAGTTGGAAGTGGCCCCTCAGTGTTCACATCCAGTCCCAAACCAGACACATCTCATGGACCTGAACACCAGACTGGCAATATGGCGGCGCGTCCATTTTTTTTTTTTTTTTGAGGTGGAGAACATGGTCCATTCAGACCCAAAGTCTCCAACCTCCCCTGGGATCTGGGAGAAGCTCAGATCCCGGACTGACAGAGGGCTCAATCAGACGTTGCCAACAGACCCTCACGATGCGCTTGGGCCTGCCGAGTCTGTCCGGTCTCCTCCCCCGCCAGCGGATCCAACTCCGGCCCAGGACATCCTGGTGCCAAGTGCACCGGTGGACACCCCTGTGCTCCAACGTGATGTTGGACAAACTGTGACTAGCACAGAAGTCCAGCAACAGAACACCGCCCGGGTTCAGATCAGGCCGTTCCTCCCAATCACGCCTTTCCAGGTCTGACTGTTGTTGCCCACTTGTGCCTTGAACCATCCTAGAATATGAAAACCTCCCTGAGTTCACGCAGAATATTTGTTGTCGGTGATGGTTTACTTGTTTGACTCTGGACTCTTAAGCGGATCCAGTTGGTATTGAGCCACTTTCATTTGAGTTTGATCATCACTCGTATCCCAGTGGAAATTCGCTAAGCCAACCCATTTTAGTAAATTAAAGTTCTAATCATAAGATCGAGAGAGCTTCATTCATTTATTTATTTCTATATTAAAGCAATATTTGTCTCAAGGTAATTTTCCTCTTTCCTTATCGTCAGTCTCTTTATGAAGTCAGTGTCTTCAGTTCAATAAAACGAAAAAATGACCCTCAAAGTGGACTGAGTTCACCTGTGGTTTTGCCGTTCACACACTCATTCACGTGATTAAGCTGCAGCTGCAACACTTTTGCAGTTTTTACTGAGTGACATTGACTCGGTGGAAAGTCAACGTCATTTTTTTCCCCCCCTCTGTGTCCTGGTTGTAAATTGAGTCGCTCCTTCCAGTCTATCCTCGTCCACCTGCCCTGGACCTGCTGCTGCTGCTGCTGCTGCTGCTGCTGCTGCGGTTGCTGGTGCTCCTCTTGCTACTTTCTTTTGCTTGCTTGGTTGCCGTTTGGGAAGTGGAAAACCAGAAATGGGCTCTTTGGTGGATGTGTGTTGTTATTTTTTTAGCGCTGTCCAAACCCGACTGTGGTGCTCGAGTGTCTGTTTAAGTGTCCGCTGGTTACTGATGGAACATTTAGCCTGGATTAGTCAGACTGACCTCGGCACATCAGTTCTACAACAACACAAACCACCTCTTGTTAAATATGCGATACTGAATAACCACGGTTGTTGCTGTTCGGGCTTCATCCAGACAGTGAAAAAAGTCTCTAGAAAACATCATATTTAGCCCTCTGTTTACTGGCTTGTGTGTTAGCTTCCTGCTAAAACTGTGCTAAGACTTTACCAGACCTTCTGCCTGGGCTTTACGGTGAGGGTTCATCCTGACAAAAACCCTTTGTGACATCAACAAGGGCTGATCTTCACAAGCTGGTGCCGCACGTACATAAAGCAAGTTATTGTTTTTATTTATTGTCCGGGGTTGTTCATTGACAAGTTAGCCAGAAAATGTCGGTTTCCCTGATGCTGGAGTTCTGATTGGTTCTCGCATACTCCATCTTGACCTCACCTCCTCCCATAAATAAATGCTGGAAGACCGTCATAATGATACCCACTCTCTCTCTCTCACTCTTTCTCTCACTCTCTCTCTCTCTTTTCTTTCCCCGCTGCAGGACCATCCGCCCTGAGCACGTGGTGCGCTCGGTGTACAAGGCGACCGGCTGCACCGACAACCCCAACAACCACGTCATCTACCTGGAGCATGTGGTGGTGCGCATCACAATCACGCACCCTCGCCGTGGGGACCTATCAATCAACCTGACCTCGCCCTCAGGGACCAAGTCTCAGCTGCTCGCCAACAGGTAACGCAAGACAAACAAAGAAATAAAATGAACCAGCGCTGCTACTTGGCAACACACGACATCACACACCATCAGTCTCCTGCCATGTACAACATGTTCGTCATCTCGAACTTTTAATCTTAGGTACTTTTTTTTGGAGCACAACACGTTTTTCAGTGCAATATATCTTTCGTTTCATTCTTTTTTCAACATTTACTTTTCTGCTTTTTGTATTCTTAGTACTTTCAGAGTTTTTCTAAAGTCGATACATATTTATATTAAGTTTATATTATATTTATGAAAATATTCAGGTATTGTATAGTGTATATAGATTAATTTTGGTTTATTTTTGGTATGTATGGTGTATTTAAAGATGGTTTAGGTTAAATTAAGGTTATATTTGATACATTGGGTTTACTTTTTTGTTTTTTGGTTTCCTGCACTGCAGCAACATAGTAAAGTCTATCTAATGACACCAGTTACATGCGACCTGCGACGGTGAAGTGTAGGTCAATTGCAATTATAAAATAATAATATTATATAATAATAACATTTGTAATGAAGTGAATTTTTAACCTCAACGGGGGCAATAAGCGATTTTTCCAACGCTAGGGCACAGCACGGAAACCAAAACAAACAGTCATTGTTGCTCCGCTTCCTCCCTCCCTCATCCCGTCCACGAAGCAGCGAAGAAAAAATCCACTGAGCGAGTGAAGGAAAATGTGGAGCGATGATGTGAGCGTGTTGCCGCTGCAAGCAAGAGACAGTCGAGTGAACTCGAACGCACGTTAGAAGATGAAATGACACCACAACTGCCTCACATACATACAATTTCACTTTGTTAATTACGTGACCTTATTATCCAACTGTGATGAAAATATGCTTATTGCCCCTATAAGTGTGATAACTGGAGCTGTATGATTCAACAGTCAGGAACGTGCAGAACCCCGCCTCCCACCAGCCTCTTCATGGTTGTGCAATGTGTAGTTAGTGTGCAATTACAAATCTGATGTTTTCCACTGAGACTTTAAAAAAAAGAAAAGAAAAGAAAAGGAGAAGTCTTCCTTCATGTTGCGACATATTTGGCTCTCGAGTCAGCCCTTTGTTTTTCTCACACACATCCGCACACACACACACACACACACACACACGCACACGCACACACACACACACATCTCTATCAGTTAGTCGACGCCTTGCGTTGTCGTCCGCCAGTACTTCATTAAAATCAACAGATTTTCGTCAAAACGAACGACTGCAACTGTCAAAGGTGCTGAACTGAACTTTGCGCGTGTGTGTGTGTTTGTGTGTCTCTCTTTGCCAACGCAGGTTGTTTGATCACTCCATGGAGGGCTTTAAGAACTGGGAGTTCATGACCACCCACTGCTGGGGGGAGAAGGCGGCGGGCGACTGGGTCCTAGAGATCTACGACTCACCGTCTCAGCTGCGCAGCCAGAAGGTTCCAGGTAGGATGACTTGTTCTCAGAGCTCTGTTTCACAGGTTCGGCATTTCTGGAACTCCAATTGGGCGGCTGGGGAGCCATCCTCCTGATTGTTAGTCAATACCAATCTAAATTTCCTGAACATGCAGGAGGCCTACAATAACCTTAAACAATATTTCATGGATGCAAGCCATGACGGCCTACATAACAATACACACACACACACACACACACACAAACAAACAATGAAACGCCACTTGGCCAAAAAAAAATTCTGAATATTTAAAAAAAAATTTAATGTTAGACAGGGTGTTCTTAAAGATATTTTTAGTGACAATAATATGTTTTTTGTTGTTTTTTTTTAAAGATCTTTTTGAAAAGTATATGAGACCCCTTGAATTTTCCTTTGAGGCTTTCAGGGGGTCCCAGGGGTTAATCAAGGGTGTTTGGGGTGGGGGTTCCGACCCGCGACCCCCTTGTATTTTGCACATTGCGTCCGGCATCTTTTGTAACTCATCATTTGTTGAACTCGTCAGCAGTTTTTGCTGGAGGCTGTAAACACAGTACTAAATAGAGGTCATTGTTCAAGGCACCGTCACTGAGCGACTGAGATCTGATAGAACTTTACACTGCTGCCAAACTCTCTGTTCTCTGGTCTCTGGTGGTTTTTTTCTCATTATTTAGTTATAAATATATTATCCCTGCATGTTTTCATTAAATGTCTGCTGCTGCTGCAGGCAAGCTGAAGGAGTGGTCACTGGTGCTCTACGGCACATCCGTGCACCCCTACTCGTCCCTGCGCAGCGATAAGCCGAGGTCCACAGACACGCAGACGCCCACCGAGGAGGACGACTACACCGGTACGTGATAAATTCTCCGCCGCCACCCTGCAGGTCCACTGCTATTTTTACCTCCACACACTCAGGGGCTTCAGGGTAGACGATAAATTCAATTAACAGTCTATAAAGTTATATTTTAGATTATGTATTATATTATATATTACATTTCAAAAATCATGTAACTAATATATTGTTATATTATTATTATTATTATTAGTGTACTATTACTATTTTAGATTAGATTAGATCAGATTCAAGTTTGTCATTGCACTTGTCAAAAGTACACTGCAACGAAATGCAGTTCGTAAATATATACACGTATGTTAGGGTTGTAAACAATAAACCGATGCGACCGGGTATCCGATTGAGGAAGTCAGTAATAAGTCGCATCGGTAGCAGCCTCATAAATCGATTCGAATTATCAATGAATTCCTAGATGAATCAGTTATAGAGTCATGGCTGGTGTATCGCGAGACTTTCAATTGGTTGGCGGCATCACACACACGCATCAGCGTCTCTCAAACAACACCAGACCGTCACCTGAAGCTGCTCGCAAAAGTCCCACCTGCCTAGCTGCAGTGTTGCCAACTTTGCGACTTTCTCGCTAAATCTAGCGACTTTGCATCTCCCCCCCTTTTTTTGTCAAAAGCGAATAGTGACAAATCTAGCGACTTTTCCTGGTTTTTATTGGAGACTTTTCTGGTGTTTTGGAGATTGACATGAAAGCACAAATCGTTTCTCAGCATTTCCTGTTGTCAGCGAGCAGTGGGTGCTGCCACAAGCCCCTCCTCCACCCCAAAGTAGTCACAGGCGCTCACAGCCTCGAGCCGCGTGCGGCAGTCGCAAGCAGCTGCAGTCAGGAGAGGAGCGGAGATGAGACTCTCTCAGAGAGGAGACCCTCACCACCCCACAGTCAGTAGACTCTCAGAGAGGAGACCCTCACCACCCTGCAGTCAGTAGAATGTCAGAGAGGAGACCCTCACCACCCCACAGTCAGTAGACTCTCAGAGAGGAGACCCTCACCACCCCACAGTCAGTAGACTCCCAGAGAGGAGACCCTCGCCACTCCGCGTCCAGGAAGCAAATGAATCGTACACGCCCTTCCTTACAGTGCGGGATGTAAATGTAAAGGTTTATTCATTGTCACGCTAAAATGAATCACTGCATTTGGCTCACACAGCCTCAGTCACTTCCACCTTTAATTCCAAGAATTTATAGTCCAACAACAATCCTCTAAAGCCCTGCGCTCATTGCTCAGGCTAAGATATTGCACTTTTTGGTCAATGTTCAAAAATAAATACATCGACAAGTCATTTTGTTGTTCTAAAACAAAATAGACTGCACTTATATAGCGCTTTTCCAGCACCTTCACTGTACCTCAAAGTGCTTTACAAAGGCCCCTCATACATACATATATGAATATATATACATATGTAAATGTGGAAATACGTGTTACTATAAAGTGCAGGTATGAAGTTAATAATATATATTGCCATAGGTATATATAAAGAATATAACAGGTTAAAAATGTACAGATGAGATTTTAAAGAATTAAGTGATAACGTGATACAATGATTTTGATGATACTATTGCACTATTACTCCTACTGTTGATATTATATATGTATGTATATGTATATCAAATGTCTCACACATGAGACCTTTGCACTGAGGTTAAAAGCAAATAAATGAAAAATGTGTGTGTGTGTGTTTCCAGGCCCCTGCGATTCTGAATGCAACGAGAGTGGCTGTGACGGTCCGGGACCGCATCACTGCAATAACTGCCTTCACTACTTCCTCAAGTTCAAAAACAACACCAGGTGAGAAGAGATCCTTCGAGCAGTCGGCACTGTGCAAACACTGCTCAGCTGGTGGTTGTTGATTGCGTCACGTTCAAAAAATAATTCTTCTTTTTTGGTTGGTTTGTTTGCTATTTTCGACAAAGGCAAAAGTCGCCTGTCTTTTTTTTTTTCTTTAGATACTGTAGTTTTGAGACCAAGGAGGAGCAGCAGTAAGCGATCTCATTGATTTAAACCCAATGAAAGAGACACTTGTTCTTTTGTTCTTGTTTTTATTTTATTTTTTAACCTGCTGATCCAAGACCCCTCCCCATGGGACCCCCCAGGAACAAAGTCAGCTGTAATTGCCTTTGTGTTAGTGGGTCTCTGCACTAATCAAAGACAGAACGGGTTTGTACATGTGGTCATCAGGCCACTGTTAGAGGTGCGGAGGTGAGGCCCCGCCCCCTTTGCTCTCCTGTCGCCACTGGTGGCCTGCTTCATTTAGAGGCTCAGTTACCCGGATAGAAACAAGACTTTTGCCACAGTCGGACGTCTGTATTTGTCATCTTTTTGTAATTATTTGCTAAAAAAATAATTGGCGTGAAGCCAGCAGCGTTTCCAGTAAAAACCCTGTTGAAATTGCCGTCCTTGGGCCGAGACTCTCTCGCCATCAAGCTTTTACTTATCATTACCGTCATTGTTGGAAACGGTCACTGCAGCGTGGAAAGAAAGAAGTGAGCTGGAGTGAAACCAGAGGACAAAGACACAGCAGCACCGCGGGTTGCGTGCTTCACGCGTGCGCCATGTGTTTCTTAGTAAAAAAGAGACAAAAGAAAGGAAGGAAGAAAGACGGAAAGCTCTGCAGTGTGTGAGACGTTGCCTAAGAAGTGCGCTGATGTTTTTTGTTTTGTTTTTTTGCTCTCGGGAACCCTGTGAGGAGAAGGGGGAGGGGAGGAGGAGTGAAGTTGTGTAACAGATGTTGCACTTGTTGCTCATATAGCACTCACACGCGCACGCACGCACACACACACACACACACACACACACACTGCACCAACCCTTTGGCTTTTCTCTCTGTTGATATATGGAAATCTCTGAGGTGGATCATTGCGCCAATGAATTTCTCGTGGAAGTACAAACACACTCACACACAAAACACACACACTCACTTACACAATACACGTGGGGTCACAACAAGACCTGCTTCAACCCACTTTCAGATCTTTATTTGAGAACAGCCTTGTATATAAATATATATACACACGTATATATATATATGCAAATCACAGTCATAACTGGAGCTAACCCCCTCTCCCCGCTCCGCCCCGGCGTCTCTCTCTCTCCAGGATGTGTGTGTCCGAGTGTCCCAGCGGATTTTTTCGCGATGACCGCAAACGCTGCAAGAAGTGCTCTTCATTCTGCGAGACATGCGTGGGCAGCCGCAGCGACCAGTGCACCACCTGCCGGACGGGCTTCCACCTCAGCGAGGGCGCCAACACCTGCGTGGCCAACTGTGGCGAGGGTTTCTACCTGGACCATGGTAAGTCTGGTCTGGTCTGGTCTGGTCTCGACTCGTCTGGTCTGGTCTTGACCGGTCAGATCTGGTCTGGTCAGGTCTCGACTCGTCTGGTTTGGTCTTGTCTGGTCTGGTCTCGACTGGTCAGGTCTGGTCTGGTCTTGTCTGGTCTGGTCTGGTCTTGACTCGTCTGGTCTATTTTGGTCTTGAGTCATCTGTTCTGGTCTCGGCACGTCTGGTGAGGTCTCGACTGGTCTGGTCTCGACTTATCTTGTCTGGTCTGGTCTGGTCAGGTCTGGTCTTGGCTTACCTTGACTGGTCTGGTCTGGTCTGGTCTGGTCTTGACTCGTCTTGTTTGGTCTGGTCTCGACTGGTCTGGTCTGGTCTGGTCTGGTCTTGTCTCGACTGGTCTGGTCTGCCAACATCCTGATGTTCCTCCAGCTGTCAGACGATCTGAGTCCAGCTGAGTCCACCTGAGTCCCGGCTGCCTGTCAGACGGGACTCACATCCAGTGTGGATCGAATACGAGTCGATCCTGAAACAAAGTCTGTTTAAAGAAAAAAAGAGAAGATGAAGCTGAATGGACACGAGTGAGTGTTGCATCAGGATGAGAGCAGAAAACCTTCTGACTGTGTTTTTGACGACAGTGACTTTGTTCCATCATTGATTTGTGCGAGTGGGTGTGTGTGTATGTGTGTGTGTGACCGTCTTGAGTGCACCCCCACACCTCCCGATTGATTTCCACCTTCCTGCAGTCTAAAGCCTCCTCTTTGTTCAGCGCCACCTGTCTTCCCAAGGTTGCATGAACACACTCACCATTCGATATTTCTCTTTTTTCTTCTTATTTTTTTTCAAAGATTTACTTTTCAAAAAAAAAGTTTTCCGTCACTCAGCGGTGGTGGGTTACAGATGTCTGAGGAGGAAGAATGCTCTCGTCTGCCCTTTCAAATATCCCCCTGCATTCCGCTCCTCCGCAATCATCTGTCTTTTTTTCTCCCCGCAGCTTGAGCCCTATCGACATTTCAAGTCTTCCTGCGTCTCTCAGGCCATCTCTCTATCGTCCTCTCCCTCTCCGCCTTTTGTCCCGCTCTTTTGTTCGTCGAACCATTCTCGCGCTCTCGCTCCTCTTCCTCCCCCACCTCCTCCTCCTCCCCCTCCTCTTACTCCCCATCCTCCTCTTACACCGCCGCCTCCCTCATCTTCCTCATCTTCCTCATCCTCCTTCTCCCTCCTCTTCCTCTTCCTCCTCATCCTCCTCTTACACTTCTCTTCCTTCTCCTCCCCCTCCTCTTCGTAATAATAATAATAATAATAATAATAATAATAATAATATTAATAATAATATTAATAATAATAATACTATTATTATTATTATTATTATTATTATTATTATTATTATTATTATTATTATTATTAATAATAATAATAATAATAATAATAATACTATTATTATTAATAATAATACAATTTATTTGTATAGCGCTTTTCCAGAGACTCAAAGACACTTTATATAAAAATAAAAATCATAAAAACAGTTACATTGAGATACGAATTCAGGACAATTACATGACTCTGGACATAACACGACACAGGACATTACAATGACAGAGGACAATAATCACACATTAAAAGCAGTTCTAAAAAGGTGCGTTTTGAGATGGGTTTTTGAAGATTTTAAGGTCTTCTTCCTCCTCCTCCTCTTCCTCCTCCTGCCCCTCCTCCGCCTCCTTCTTCTCTTCCTCCTCCTCGTCCTCTTCTTCCCCCCCAAAGCCAACCAGACCTCTGGTTCCAGTTACCACTCTGCCTGACTGGCACATTCTTCGTTCTCTTGTTCCCTCCCAGATTCCAACGTTTGCAGGAGATGTCCTGAGAACTGTCGGAGATGCACCAACTCAAACATCTGCACGGAGTGTAAACCGGGGCTGAGGTAGGCTGCGAGCCGTGCACGCTTCCTTCAGCCTGTCTTTCTTTCAGATCATATTTTCTTTCTTTGAAGCGGCCTCGCGCCATTCCTTTTTCAAACCGCCCTTTTGATTTAGCCCTCTGTTTACAGCCAGTTTTGTTGGTTTTGGTGAGTTTCCGTGAGCTGGGAACCGAAACTGAAACTGGAGTGAAGTAGGAGACGGGGCCTTCATCCTGTTGGCCAGGCTTATTAAAAAGCCCTCTCACTCTCACTCTCACTCTCACACTCACACCCGAGTCGTGGACAGGTCCACAGGAAGATTTGGTCGGCTTCTCTCTCGAGAGCCTCCAGTCGGAGGCTCTCAGTTGTCCCTGCACACGTGCTCCAGCCTGTTTCCCAGACACTGGCACGCCACAGTGGCCCTGCTCAGGAGGCCCGACCTCAATCACACTGGCGGAGGTGGAGGAGCGCGAGGCGCGACAAAGTGCTGACATTTGTGATTGGTCAGGTGGTAAGGAAACACTTGGAAAGTGTTTGAAACAAACAGACCTGCTGGTCTCGGATCAAGTGTTCATTATCCAGGTGGAGGTAGAGGAGGTGGAGTAAGTGGAGCAGGAGGAGATGGAGGAGAAGGAGGTAAAAATAGTAAATGGACTGCACTTTCCAACACATTCATGGTACCCCAAAGCGCTTTAGCAATGGCCCCTCATTCACCCATTCACACACATGTTCACACACCAATGGGTGGCTGCTGCCATGTAAGGAGGAGGAGGAGGTGGGGGTGAAGTTGGGGGTGGAAGTGGAGAAGTAGGAGGTGGGGGTGGGGGAGGAGAGATGGAGGTGAAGGAGAAGGAGGTAGAGGCAGAGGCAGAGGTGGTGAGGGGGAGATGGAGGAGAAGGAGGTGGAGGTGGTGGGGTGGAGGAGGAGGCCATGAAGGAGGTAGAGGTGGTGGGAGAGGTGGCGGGGTGGAGGAGGAGCCGGTGACGGATGTAGAGGCGGAGGTGGAGGGGAAGGAGGTGGTGAAGAGGTGGAGGTGAAGGAGGTGGGGAAGGTGGAGAGGGAGGAGGTGGAGGAAGTGAAGCCGGATGAGGTGGAAGGATACTTGTAAGCCATTGGACACTTGTAAGCCATCATTTCCTCTGAAAGCAGCACACGTGCAGCGCGCTGCAGACACACACACACACACACACACACACACACACAGTCTGCTCTCAGTGGGCGCTGAGGAGTTGTTGTTTCTGGGAATCATTAGCTAACGCAGCTGTTTTTCAGCTCTGCGCTGCAGCCGAGCAGCCGTCCTCTCTCTCTGTGTTTCTGCTTCACTCCAACAGCCTCCACACTGACTTTAAAGGCCCCATAAAGTGTCAAAATCTTTTTTTTTCTAACAGTCATCAGTCTGGTATAGTTTGTCTCCAGCACGTCAGTGAGAAGAAAGAAAGTCCTTTAACTTGCTTTTCTTGTTGCACCTTCTCCGGAGATGTGTACTTACTGTAAGTGCATAGGTCTGAAAATGAACCTTTGGTGATTTCATACGGAGAAAAGATACCTTCGCCAGGCGTACGACGACAAACTTGGCCAAATTTTGGTTTCGGCCTATCGGATGCCTCGATTGTGTCCCCTTCTAAAGGCGTGACTTTTTTATATCCCCAGAGTTTTGTGGATCCTTAATAATGTGAGGATGATTCAAGTACCTCTTGCAAAACTGGAGGAAAACAAAAGTGAACGTCGAAATTCTCAGGCAGTTTCTCCAGGCAACATTTTGATCCGGAGGATCAGCAGCAGCAGCCGTGTGTGTGTGTGTGTATGTGTGTGTGTGTGTGTGTGTGTGACTGCGCTGGGATTGTCTGGGTGACGTGTCTCGTGTCTCTGAACTCTCAGTCTCACGAACGCCGCCCGTCAGCTGCAACAGCCTGAACTCTATTCTTCACAGCAGTTTGGAGAAAATTCACAGCAGTTGAAGGATTCTCTAATGAAACGATGGTCCTGCTGGTGCAAGGCCGAGGTCACAGTGATATCAGCTCCATCCCATGTCTGGAATACTAAATGTCAGAAACATTGCCTTGAGGGTTTTGAGGATTTTTTTTTCATTTTTTTTTCTTTATTTCTTTTATTAAGTCTTGCCAATAAGTCTTGCTTTGGGCTTCAGGCTAGCGCAGGGACTCGGGTAAACTTTTTGTGGGCCACAATGAGTCCTAAAACTTGACAGAGGCGGGGGTGGAGCAGGAACAGATGGATGGAGTGTTTTGGTGAGCAGTAATATATCATTGGATATGTTGAAAACTGGCTTTAATGTCAAGTAAAAATGAGCAAAAGCGTTACAACAAAAAATGTGTATTTGAAGCCCCACAGTGCCCCACAGCTCTTTCTCGAAATGACTCCTAAGACACTGAAAAAATGGATGCAATTTTATAACTTCCTGACTATTATATTCAGTCATGTTAATTTATTCATGTTCAACGGGGCGCATTGAAAAGCTTCACTGGCCGCATATGGCCCCCGAGCTGTAGTTTGGCCATGCCTGGGCTAGACTGATTAATTGTGGCACTCACGTTCTTAATTTACGAGAAATGACGCAATCGTTTCACGACAAAACTCTTGAATTTACTTTGTTGACGCGCAGACAAACGGAAAGATAAAGATCTATTGAAATGCATCTGCTTTTCATTTAGAATACAATAGAATGTCCTTATTTATCCCCCATTGGGGAAATGTACATAATTACAGCATCAGTATAGTGCAAAGAGAAGAACATTTATATTAATTAAAACAAGATAAAGAAATAAAATAAAATGAAATATTTATATGGTAAGAAAGGAGAAAAAAAAACAAAGCAAATAGTTACATCTTTTAGACAGTTGGACTATTTATCTACATTATATTGACAGATAAATAAGTGTGGCTACATATTACATACATATGGCTGCAATTTCCAACCACATGTTTGGCTCAGACTGTCTGGATCTGCTGCGCCGGCAGATTGAAGATGTGTGAGATTGTTGTTTTGAAGAAGCTCAGATTCCCATTACCAGAGCATTCACTCCGTCATTAAATTTATATCTGGAGAGCATGCAGACTTTCTACGGGTGCACAGGAGTCCTTCCTTAGAATGAGAGAGGGGGGGGGGAGACAAGCGAGCTGCACTCTGAAGGTTTTTCATTTTGTCTTCTGCCAAAGAAGCCAAACTAGAATGCAGACCGACTGAATGAGGTCCATTGTTAGCATTTTTCTTTTAGAACAGACACACAACTATTTTGAGATGTCATTTTCGTACCTTGGTGAGAAACGCCTTCATGATACCGGCTGATAGAAATACGTCTCACACACACACACACACACACACACACACACACACACACACACACACACACACACACCACCACCACCACCACCCAGGTGGTGAGGAAGACAGAAGCTACCGTCCAAACACGTCAAGGTACAAAAATAACATCTCAAAAATGTCATGTGTCTGTTATATGTCAATATATTTTTACATAAGTTTTACATGACTTTTAAAAGAATCCATCCGTCAGTGTATGTAACTTGTTTTTTTCCCTTTATTAGTCTATTAACATTTTATTTTATTTCTTTATTCCCTTTTTCTTTTTAAATAATTTTCCTTCTTTTTCACTGTATTGTTGCTGTAATTATGCAAATTTCCCCAATGTGGGATTAATAAAGGCTTAATTTCTTTTCCATGTATATAGCATAGGTGTCAAACTGTGGTCCGCGGGCCAAATAATTAATTATACCGTTAACAGTAATTATACTATATATACAAAAAGAAATAAAAATCAGGACAGGACGTCCATTGAAGGATATTATTATAACTTAATTGGTTTATTGTTATTTTATTTTTGAATTTATTATCCAGTGGAAAAAGGTTACTGTTGAAATTTAAATCAGAAGAAAATGCAAATCAAAAAAAAAAACATACGAGTTTTAGTTACATTTTGTTTATTTTGATAGTTTTTTTTTTATTTTAAATTTGATTTTGCATGTGTGCAATATTCAGTTATTTATTGTTTAGTAATAGGCATCGCTTGTTCCATATTCAGGTTGAAGCAAAATGTGTTTGGGTCCACATACAGGTTCACTGTTGCATCTCGAGGAAGTTTTTTCAACAAATATCAATGTTTGCCTGCACTCTTGCAAGTTTGACATTTTGGCTCCAGTGTGTATCTGAGTTTGACAGCCCTGGTATATAGAATGAAGACTTTGATCATTCTGGTGCATTTCCTGAACTTTCTGTGATGGGAACGTCTTTTTTCCGCCTCCCCTCCTGTCTTCCAGTCTTCAAGGAAGCAGATGCCAGTTGACTTGCGGCCCTGGTAATTACTACAATGGCCACCGCCGGGCCTGCGAGCCCTGCCACAGGGCCTGTGCCACCTGCGCAGGTGAGCCACCGCCACTCCCGCATCGCCCTCAGCTTCACTCTGGAACCTGCCGACTTGGAATTCACCCCCCTCCCCCTCCCTCAACTGTTCTCCTTTTTCATCCTGACCCCCCCCTTCCCCCAGGCACGGGCATGGAGGCGTGCACCAGGTGTGCGGAGGGCTACCTGCTAGAGGACTGGCGCTGCGTGCAGACCTGCAGCAGCGGCTACTACCTGGCAGAGCAGCCGCAGGACAACGGACAGCTGCAGAGGTCCTGCAGGAAGTGAGTCTCGTCTTCATCCTCCTCCTCTCCTCTCCTCCATCTCCTCCTCCTCTTCTCCATCTCCTCCTCTTCCTCTCCTCCAACCCTCCTCCTACACCACGTCCTCCTACCCCTGCCACCCGTCTTCCTCCTCCTCTCCTCCATCTCTTCCTCCTCTCCTCTCCTCCATCTCCTCTTCCTCCTCCTCCTCATCTCCTCCATCTCCTCCATCTCCTCCTCTTCTCCTCCTCCCTCCTCTTCCACCTCCTCCTCCCCTCTCTCCATCTCCTCCTCCTCCTCTCCCATCCTCCTTTCCTCTCCTTCATCCACCTCCTCTCTACCCATCTCCACCCCTCTTCCTCTCCTCCTCTCCTCCCCCTCCTCTCTCCATCTCCTCCTTTCTCTCTCCTTCATCTCCTCCCCCTCCTCCTACACCACCTCCTCCTACCCCTGCCACCCCTCTTCCTCCTCCTCCTCTCCCCCATCTCCTCCTCTTCCTCTCCTTCATCTCCTCCCCCCTCCTCCTACACCTCCTCCTACCCCTGCCACCCCTCTTCCTCCTCCTCCTCTTCATGTCCCCCCCTCCCTACACCACCTCCTCCTACCCCTGCCACCCTTCTTCCTCCTCCTCCTCTTCCTCCTCCAATCATCTCCTCCAACCCCTCCTACTACACCTCCTCCCTCCCTACACCTGCAACCCCTCTTCCTCCTCTTCCTGTCCTTCATCTCCTCCAACCCCCCCTCCTACACCACCTCCTCCTACCCCTGCAACCCCTCTTCCTCCTCCTCCTCTCCCCCATCTCCTCCTCTTCCTCTCCTCCAACCCGCCCTCCTACACCACCTCCTCCTACCCCTGCAACCCCTCTTCCTCCTCCTCTCCGCCATCTCCTCCTCTTCCTCTCCTCCATCTCCTCCTCCTCTTTCATCTCCTCCCCGTCAGACTGGTAATGGCTCAGGCCAGATCAGTTTATGGCTGAGTGACATATTCAGAGGAAAAAAGCAACAGTAGTGCATCATCGCCTCATCACTCCCTGCAACCCTGTCTCACCCCAGTCTCACCCTCGCTGCCTCCGCAGGTGTGACCACAGCTGCCTGGACTGCCTGGGGCCGGGCGAGAGCAACTGCAGCAGCTGTGTGGTGGGTTACAACCTGGAGGCCGGAGCCTGCGTGGTCAGCACCATCTGCAAAGATGGTGAGTTGGGATTTTTCTTTGCCTTGAGAGAAGCGTGAGACGCCTTGCACTTCCTGTCAGGGTGAGGCGGTCGTCACCACCGGGTCAGCCAGGTGCTTTCCAGCACCTTAACTGTGGTTGTCTTGACGGCACCAGTTTGTGAGGTCACAGCCAGCGGCCGCCTCCTCACAGTGGAAGAATAGAATAGAAATAAATAATAATATAAAATAGTAAATAAAATAAAACGCCTTTATTAATCCCACATTGGGGAAATTTGCATAATTACAGCAACAAGATGTGTGTGAATGAAAATTGTATTAGTTAAGACATTAAGAAAATATTTATGGCGTAAGAAAGGGAAAAACAATGAAATTTAAAGTGGTGGGGAAGATGAATTGAAACCACTTGTTGCATCACTTGAAGCACAAATGATACGCAACACTCGTTTTGACCTGTTTTTGACCTGGTCTAATTCAAGAAAACATACACGCTGGGCCTTTCAGTGGACTCAGAAAGGACTGGGTGGAACTTTCATTTTTTTGTTTTATGTGTCGCATGTGCAAGTTAATACAACATGTAAACTAAAAAAAAAAAAAAAAAAAAAAAAAGATACTGACAGGGGTTGAAAAACTAGCTGGTGAATCAGCTCCAGCCAGTGTGCGAAATACCCGTCGATATTTGGAGGGCGGGGGGGTGGGGGGCCGGTTGGCTCCACTTGGCAGCAAAATTTTGATTATTATTTCAAAAATAATATTATGAAAATAATATTAATAATATTAATATTTTATGTATATATACATATATATATATATATATATATATATATATATATACATATATATATATATATATATATATATATAAAAAGTCATTCATAAAAAAGATGAGACCCTCCCTAAAATTTAGCTTTCTGGCTTTCAGGGGGTCCCATGGGTTAATCGGGGGGTCCGACCCCACCGGTCCCCCCTGTGTTTCGCACACTGCCTGCAGGCTGTCAGTCTGAGCTTCGTACTAACAGCTTGAAGCGTCCGTCCGTCCGTCCTCTTTCCTGTGCGCTCATCATCAAAAGGTTTCGCTGGCGCTCTTCATGTCGCTGCCGTTGAACCTCTCTGCTTGACACGCTCGCCGCCGTCCTTGTTTAACCGCCAAGATCGCTCTGATTCTTACACAGCGCGTTTCAATGAGCTGCGCCGCCCTGCACGCTTGCCTTGGGCGCTGCCCTCACACCTTTCTTCTGCTCTGCAACCTCCACTCTGCTCCACTTTATGGCACTGTCTCTGCTCACCATAGTGCATGTTCTGTACTTGTGGGGATATTTTTTGTGCAAAACAAAAAAATAAAAGTATCCCAGTTCTCTCATCAGGGGAAGGTCTGATGACGGTTGTGATTTTGCTGCTGCCGCTCCAAAATCAGCCAGGAGCTGCCAGTTAAAATGAACGTGTGACTGACTTCACGTCAGGAAATGAGTTGTCCACCTCTGGTTGATGAAGATGAGCTACAACTTAAAGTGCACCCCCACTCTGCTTTGTCCCACCTGTGCTTATGTGAGGTTAGCCAATTTCACGGTGGGAAAGGTTTTAAAGAGCAAAGTGCAGGTGAAACCTTTATTCTCTTGGCTTGCACTTTATTCATCCGATCCGCAACACAGTCAAGAAATGTAGAAACTCATCTGTCTCTTGGCTGTTTTTAATCACATGCACTTTTTGGTTGCTGATAAGAGTGCGAGGAGCAGATTGGAAGACCTTCAGTGGCATTATTATCTATTGCATTAACTATTAAGTTAATTCAAGAACCGAAGAATCAAGTTTTAGTCGGCGAGCAGAAAAAAAAAAACCTCTAAAGTCGCTGCAGTGTGCATATAAACTGAGTTATTATAATAAAAACTTTAGTTGCCACATTATTTTCCTGCACATCCAGTGCCTGGGGTCTCTGACCTGCACTGTGACCTTTTGGGCCACTTGGATTCAGGCTCTGCAGACTGGTGGTCCACTTCAAGTTGTCTGTGATGGAAAATGAGTTGTGCATTTCCAATATATTACATTTTGCTAATTGTGTGATGTTTCTCTCTTTGTCTGTCTGTCTGTCTGTCTCTCTCTCTCTCTCTCTCTCTCTCTCCTGCCCTCCTACCCCCATCATGTGACCAATCACTGCACTGGACTCCAATGATTTTCCGGATCGATGACCGTCGCCTGTGATTGGATCGATAAAACAAAACTCTCGCTGTCACCTGAAACCTCTTGGCCTTGTGTGTGTGTGTGTGTGTGTGTGTGTCCTCTTCCAACTCCTCTTCCTCCCCCACCTCCTCCCGCTCCTCCCCTTCCTTCCTCCTCCTCCGCCTCCCGCCGGTTCTCCTTCTTCCTGGTCTGTGGAAAGCAAATGAAGAATCTTGGGCGGAAGGCAGCTTTTGCGTGCTCGTTAAAAAGAACAATCTCTGCCAGAGGAAAGTGCTGCAGCAGCTGTGCTGCAGAACGTGCTCGCAAAAGGGTTGACGGGACGTCTCTCTCTCTCTCTCTCTCTCTCTCTCTCCGGGGCGTAAAGAGGGCGGTGCACGAGAGGCGAGGAGGGTGGTGGTGGTGGTGGGCGGGGGTGGTGGGCGGTGGGGGGGGTGTTTGCAGTCAACTTCCTCCTCCTCCTCCTCCTCCCCCTCCTCAAAGCCACCCCACCCCCCCCACTTCCCATGCCCACGCATTCACAGTCACATAATTTATAAGATAATCTGTGCCTCTTAAAGGGACTGACTGCATCGGAGGTGCGATGGCAGGACTACAACAAACCTACCTTTTTTCTCTGTACTGGGACACACACACGTGGTCGCGGTGTAAAATGACTGGGACTTAGAGCAAAAAAAATGAAAACAATGAAACAAGCAAATGAAATCTTCAACAAAAAAAAAAAAAAAAAAAAAAAAGGGTCTGTATTTTGTGACCAAAGCATCAATGCCAAAATAATTGAACCTTCTTCTTCTTCTTCTTTTGTTGTTATTGTTGTTGTTGTTGTTGTTGTTGTTGTTGCCAGTGTAGGAAGCATAGCTCGAACCAGGAGCCGTTCTGCCTGTGAATCTCTCAACAAGTCTGTGTGGGTTTTTTTTTTTTGTTATTGTTTTTTTTTTTTTTTTATGTTTTTGTTCCCTTTTTAAATTTTGACTCCTCTTCCTCGTCTCTTTCCTTTGATAACCATTGACGGATGGGAAGCCGACGTACGATAGGACACGCCCCTCCACCCCCCTCCACTCCCCTGCACCCCCTACACCACCCCCTTCCTGTAAATATGTGTTTAGAGGTAAAACAGAGGCTCACTCAGTAATGTGAACGTATAGTGATTGTCTGGGCTGACTGGCTGTCTGGGAGAGTCAACACAAATTCACACACACACAAATATATATGTATGTACATATATATATATATATATATATATATATATATATATATATATATATATATATATATATATATATATATATATATATATATATATATATATATATATATATATATATATATATATATATATATATGTATATATATATATATATATATATATATATATATATATATATATATATATATATATATATATATATATATATATATATATATATATATATATATATATATATATATATATATATATATATATATATATATGTATATATATATATATATATATATATATATATATATATATATATATATATATATGTATATATATATATATATGTATATGCTATATATATGTATATAATATATATATATATATATATACGTATATGTGTATATATATATATATATATATATATATATATATATATATATTTATGTACACACACATATAGGTTGGTATATATAAGCCATGCACAGACGCTCAAAAACATATGTACGCTGCTGCTCTGGTTGCTGCAGTGTTGCCACTTGCTCAGACTGATGCACGTTACTGACCAAAACAACCTCATTCCACTGTATTTAAAAAAAGCAAAACAAAAAAGGAAGATTGTGTGCATTGTCTTTAAATGGTATGTGCATGTGTGCACGTGTGTGTGTGTGTGTGTATATGTGTGTGTGTGTGTGTGTGTGTGTGTGTGTGTATGTGTGTGTGTGTGTGTGTAGTGGCATTAATTGTTAATGTAAGCCAAGACAGCATTGATTCATTCCAGAGGTACAACAAGACGAGTCGATATTGTTCCTCCCTCGCTGCCATTTGGAGTCAGAAGGACTTCATGGTGCTGCAGATGCACCCGGTGCCCATGTTACAGCCATCATGCGAATTCAGGCTCACCCCCTCCCTCCCCCGCCGCCTTTCCTTTTTGTTGCCCATACCGGAGTATTGACACCCTGCCCCCTGCATAACACTTGTCACTTGTCGCCACAAAAAGAGAAAAAACACAAATTGAATTCCCTCTACAGTCAGCACCTCTTTCAGTGCCGCTGTTTACAAGTTAAAACAGCGCTTTCGTGATTCAATTGCCACGGCACTGCGTAGCGACTGAAGTATTTCACCACACACACACACACACACACACACACACACACACACACACACACACACACACACAGTACTGAAGGTTGGTGATCAGAAGACCTTCTGCTTGTGACGCACACTGGCTGATTGTAGTCGCCCAAACAAAAGTGGAACAAAGCAAATGGGGATTCTCCTTACCGTTGCAGAAGCAGCATATCTGGCTCTCGCCGTTTTCTATTCAGCCCAACGGCTACGATCGTGCGAATGTGCGATAAATGTTCAGTCATCTTTTGCTCCAAACTGTGTACTTCCACTTTCTCTCTGTCTTTCAACCCAGAGGTCAAAAAGGTCATTCTGGTGGTGCTGGTTTCTAATAAAGAACGTCAAATGTGATGTTTTTAAGATTCTTACTCTCTTGGTGCAGGTCCGCACGCTCGCAGCCTGAGCATTCACAGTGTTAGAACTGAATTGTCGTATTGTCAACTGGTCCTGGTTGTTGGTGATTTGTAATAAAGAATGACAACTCCCCGTTTTGGTTAACAAACAGAAAACGCGCTCTTGTTCATTGTTTAAGATGACTTGAATCCAGTTTAGAATGCGTGGTGGTAGACACACGCATGCCCCCCCCTATAAAAGCTGTTATGTTTTGTTTTTTAATTGTGTACCTGTGACATATCTGTGACAATGCATTATTAATGTTACTCAAAGTCCTAGTTTTGAAAATCTTTTTTTTTTACTTAAGTGTTCTTATTAAAATGTTTAATCTGTTTATGTTTTTGCTTTTTGTTTATTAGCTGACACGCTAACCCTAATTATATACATAGATATTTTGTAGCACAAAGCTATTTTTATTTCAACTGCGGCTTTTTCCTTTGTTTGTTTTTTGCCAAATTCCCGAGGGAGAATGGCGCCATTAAAATGCAGATCATTTCTTTAAGTTCTTCAGCGCTCGATCAGATTGATTACATAAAAGCCGCCCTGATGCCCTCAGGCAGAGCACTGAAACAGGGACGAGTGCACCTGGGTGGAAGATATAAACAGGTGAGTGTCGCTAAGCCTCACTGCACAGACTCAGGAGATTGCAGTCAAGATTCGAGATTCAAAAACGTTATTTGTCACATGCTCATAGGATGTGCCGTGAGATGTCACGCACGTGTTGGTCGAGTTAAAAGGTGCACAGCCATGACCGCAACAGGCCAACAACTCCAAAGTGAAAATGGCTCGTTGCCAGCTTGATAAAGTGTGTGTATTTCTGGCTAATGATAAATATGTTGTTTTACGATGAGGATACAAACACTTCCCTCCGTTCATCTTCTGCGCCGATTGGGGATCTGTTCAATAACTCGAGAGGTCAGCAGATTTTTTTTTTTTTCTGCGTGGGCTTGAAGTTTTGCAGCTGTACCTCTGTTTTGATGGATCTTGTGGTGAAAACTGATGTTCGAGCTCCTGTGAAGAGAAGAAAAGTGTCGGGAAAATCTGTAGGTCGTCTTGTCCAATAACTGAAGGGTTGCTGGTTCAAACCCTCGGTCTCTGTGTTTGTATCAGTAGCTTTGTCGAAAGTCCACCCGCACATGTTTTTAATACTTCCATGTGCAGCCTCTCCTCATGTATTGCAGGTATGTGATAAATTGCGAACATTCTGGTTCTGGCCGCTGGGGGAAGCGCAGTACACCATTGATTAGTCGTTTTTTGTTTTGTTTTTTTGCCTTGTGACCTGTAAGAGTGGCAACACTGTGTCCATTTGCAGTTTTGCAAAATATTCCAATTTTATGGCACACCTTATGTGAGGGTCAAAAAGCAACAATAACAAACATTTCTGTGTAACATACTCTATTCTTTATATATCTACAGTATCTTTAGATATATAAAGAATAGAGTATGTTACTCATTTCTGCAAATATGTAATTATGTCTTCATGGCACAACACTGAAGAAATTACACTTTCAAGATACAATCAAATATTTGCAGAAATGTGAGGGGTGTACTCACTTATTTCAAAGTACTGTATATTTTTCTCTGGGTGAATCCCTCCCGCCCAATTTGATCCAATGCGTCGTCTCAACCGCCTGCAAGGCGCTCGCGCTGTTTCTCCGCCGCTTCCTGGAAGGAACAGAAGAAATGCGACGCGCAGGTGTTGAAGGGTGGGAGAATTTGGAATTCAGGTCCAGCTTGTTGGCGGCTGTCGGTGTGATGTCTGCAGACGGAGCCGTCTCGCCTATCAGAGCAGACTGTCAATGTCCTCGCAAGGTCAGCCAAGTCTGTGAGGTGGGAGAAAGTTTTCTCTTCTCCAGAGTGACACCTGCAACACCCCCCCCCCCCCCCCCCATCCCCAATCCCCCCTCCCTGGTCCACCCAGACAGAAGAGAGAGTCAGCCCTGCCTCTGTAACTCCCATGATACATCAGGATGCATCAGCCAATCAGAAGGAGCCGAGACACACAACAGCAACGCACGACGCTGTGATGCCACGCTGGGAATATAAAACTCTTTTCTGATGACATTCTGGCCTTTATATATATATTTTTTGAAAGACTAATAGACCATGACTGTGAAATCTGCAAGAGAAAAATTTGTTATGAACTTTTCAGGTTAAAGGTCATTTCAGTTCGTTTTACTGGCCTCAATTTTTGTATTGCGGTCTAATCAGGAAAAATGCCTTTTTGGGCAGTATGGAGTTTTTATCTGCAGTACCTTGAGTGGCCACCGGAAAAATAAAATAGCACACCACCTTATTGCCATCCTGGTATCCAGTTTTTATAACTCATCCATAGGCTGTTGTCGGTTGCGCGACCAACAGAAAATAGGAAGACAGTTTGACGGTGCGCGTATGCAAGAAGGCGCTTGTTCGGCGGTGTGTTCCACGGGAAGCCGCCCGCCTGTTGTGTTTGTACACACGCACACAAAGGAGCCGCTTTGTTTTAAACGGAACAATCTAGCTTTTCAAGGAGAATGCCGACGAGCGAGCGAGCGGCCTTGGGCAGAGACAATCTCGGGCGAACCGGATCCGCCCCACTCGAGTCGGTGTCTGTCACCTTTGTCTCACTGTCACAAAGGTGCGATGGCAGACAGACAACGTCGAGCACACTTCTCTTGTTACTACGCCTCCTTTTCAGTGTTTCAGTTGGAGGTTAATGAGCTTCTGGATCTTTCCACAGCAACTCTCTGTGAGTGAGCCAAAAATGGATACCACACGGGCAACATGGCGGCGCAGCCTTTTTTTTTTTCTCCAGTGGCAACTTGAGGTACTGCAGTCGAAAAACACCATACTGCAAAAAAGCCTTTCTCCTATGGATGTATTCTAAGAACTGGATACCGGACTGGCAATATGGCGGCACACTGATTTTTCACTGATTTTAGCAAGCCCACACCAGCACACCGAGAATCCAGCCCCTCCCAAGGAGCTGGGTTCCAGAGCCCAGGCTGTGCGTGGAGGTGAGCCCGACTGTATCTAGCTGGTATCTCTCAACTTCCTGCGCAAGCTCAAAGCTCCTTTCCCCCCCAGCAAGGTGACATTCCATGTCCCTACAGCCAGAGGCTGTTTTTGAGGCCCGGGTCATAACATAGCTCCTAGGATCATTCGATTTTTCTGAAATGCTATTCTGATATCCAGTACAGTACACACCTCACTTTTTGGATGAGCGTTATTTCGAAATGCTACATTAGAATTTTTCTCAAAATTAGTGGGGAGCATCCTGGGGTGGTGTACTAGAAACCTAAAGTGGAATGAAGGACAGACAATTAGGAATTTCTCAGAAATATTAATCTAAAAGGAAGAACACTACAACAACAAAGTGACATTTTTGGAGTTTTTATTTGATGCAACATCAAAATTTGATTTAAAAAAAATAATAATGGGGGGCTTCCTGGGGCGCTGTACTACCAGCCATACATGGAATGATGGACTGGCAAATTCTTCTTCTTCATCCGCTTATCCGGGGTCGGGTCGCGGGGGCAGCAGCCTCAGCAGAGATGCCCAGACCTCCCTGGCCCCAGTCACCTCCTCCAGCTCATCCGGTGGGACCCCAAGGCGTTCCCAGGCCAGCCGGGAGACATAGTCCCTCCAGCGTGTCCTGGGTCTTCCCCGAGGCCTCCTCCCGGTGGGACATGCCCGGAACACCTGCCCAAGGAGGCGTCCAGGAGGCATCCGGAACAGATGCCCAAGCCACCTCAGCTGGCCCCTCTCGATGCGGAGGAGCAGCGGCTCTACTCCGAGCTCCTCCCGGGTGACTGAGCTTCTCACCCTGTCCCTCAGGGTGCGCCCAGCCACCCTGCGGAGGAAACTCATTTCGGCCGCTTGTATTCGCGATCTTGTTCTTTCGGTCACTACCCAAAGCTCGTGACCATAGGTGAGGGTGGGAACGTAGATCGACCAGTAAATCGAGAGCCTCGCCTCTCGGCTTAGCTCCTTCTTCACCACGACGGACCGGTACAGCGACCGCATCACTGCAGACGCTGCACCGATCCGCCTGTCGATCTCACGCTCCATCCTCCCCTCACTTGTGAACAAGACCCCGAGATACTTGAACTCCTCCACCTGAGGCAGGATCTCCCCACCGACCCGGAGAGGACAAACCACCTTTTTCCGGTCGAGAACCATGGCCTCGGACTTGGAGGTGCTGATTCTCATCCCAGCCGCTTCACACTCGGCTGCAAACCGCCCCAGTGCACATTGGAGGTCCTGGCTCGATGAAGCCAACATGACCACATCATCCGCAAAAAGCAGAGACGCAATCATGTGGTTCCCGAACCAGACTCCTCCGCCCCTGGCTGCGCCTAGAAATTCTGTCCATGAAAATAATGAACAGAACCGGTGACAAAGGGCAGCCCTGCCGGAGTCCAACACGCACTGGGAACAAGTCTGACTTACTGCCGGCAATGCGAACCAGACTCCTGCTCCGATCATACAGGGACCGCACGGCCCTTAACAGAGGGCCCCGGACCCCATACTCCTGGAGCACCCCCCACAAGATGCGTCGCGGGACACGGTCGAACGCCTTCTCCAGATCCACAAAACACATGTAGACTGGTTGGGCGAACTCCCATGAACCCTCGAGCACCCGGCGGAGAGTATGGAGCTGGTCCAGTGTTCCACGACCCGGACGGAACCCGCACTGTTCCTCCTGAATCCGAGGTTCGACTATCGGCCGTATCCTCCTTTCCAGCACCCTGGAATAGACTTTACCGGGGAGGCTGAGGAGTGTGATCCCTCTATAATTGGAGCACACCCTCCGATCCCCCTTTTTAAAAAGAGGGACCACCACCCCGGTCGGACTGGCAAATTATTGGTTTCAGATTAATATTTTCAGAAAATAATTTGGACTGGCAAATTATTTTCTGAAAATATTAATCTGAAACCAAGTACAAAAAACTAATTCAATCTTGTTTTCCCGCCATTGTGCTAAGTGATTATTGTAATAGCTGATGTATACGGACCTAGCAAAAAGCGAGTGTCTGCCAGCTTGACTGCTTTGGTCAAGCTGTTGGTTGGCTTGACCGCAGTTGAAGAGTAGAGTACTGACCAATGAGCTGAACCCAGCGCTTTCCAGACACCAGGTTACAGTGTGTTGCTCCTGCTCCCACAGCTCAAGATTGATGCCCCCTTCTTATTGCTTGTGTGTGTGGTCGTGCGAGGTGCGTCTGCACTCCGCAAGCGAGCGAGTGACTAAGAATCACCATAACAAGCTGTCATTCTTCCAGAAACCAAAAAAATGCAGAACAAAGTGCGTTGCGTATCAGTTCATGACAGGACAGCTCTTTTAGTTGCCAAATACGGAACAATCCCGTATTTTACGGGACGGTTGGCGACCCTACTGTGTCCTGACGTGTCTGTAAGTGACGTTGTCCAGGGTCGTCCTGATTGGCCAAATCGATCATGTGAGTTACGGAAGCATGATGGGAAGTGACACTACTCCGCATGCTCTATGGGCCTATTAATGCAGAAGTCAAAAACCTTGTCAGTGTGTGCGCTGGGTGAGCAACTTCATTGAAATGAATGGGCCACCATCTTGGACTTTTTCCCCATTAGACCGAAATCCAAAATGAAGTCCTGTAATTTGGCTGACAGAACGACCTTTGACCTGAAACGCGGTTAGTAATAAATCTTTCTATTGTAGATTTTGAAGTTGTGGACTTTTAATCCATCAGATCAGATTTAAAAAAAAAATGATAAAGGCCAGAATATCGCCAGAAAAGAGTTTTATATTCTCAGCGTGACATCTCGGTTCGCTCTGATTGGCTGATGCATCCTGGTGCATCATGAGAGTTACAGAGGCAATGGAGCCAGACGTATTTTTTAAAAAGACTTGAAGCAGGATTTGGTAAATGATTCAGGTGTGTGTCTGCTCTACACCTGCTCGAGAACTCGTCCTCGAAATACGAGAATCATCGTCATCAAACAGGTTGAAGCTGCACCGAAGATTCCTCTGCATTAGGACGCATTATTTTTATTACTTTTCCTGGGGGGGGGGAGGGTCTGTCAATTTTAAATGACTAACGGAGATGTTTTAGAAATGGACACGTGTTGTTCTAAATGCAAGAAACTGCGCAGGGAAGACGAGCGCTGCTGCCTTCAGTCGATAAGGTGCGGAGGGCGAGTGAAGCAGCAGCAGCATAATGAGCTGGATCGTTAATGTGAGCGAAAGCGACTCACTCGTGCTTACAGCTGGTGCGGCAGCATTGCCTCCAGTCGCTGAAGAAGTTGGAAGAGAGAAAGAGAAAACAAATTACAAAGTCAGTTTAAAGAAGGAAAAAACAAAACTTACGTCCGAGTGTTCCAAGACATTATTTGTGCTGTGCCTTTGCAGGAGAGTACTTGCATAAGCACGGAGTGTGCCACTTCTGTCATATTACCTGTGCGCAGTGCACCGGTCCAGAGGAAGAGGACTGCACCAGCTGCCCTGAACACAGGTGAGAACCCCTGAGAGACAAGAACCTGTGATCTCCAGCCACGATGGCTGTGTCCGCCATCACCCCACTGTACAGTCACTGTACAGTCACTGCACAGTCACTGCACAGTCACTGTACAGTCACTGCACAGTCACTACGCAGTCACTACGCAGTCACTGTACAGTCACTGTACAGTCACTGTACAGTCACTACTACAGTCACTACACAGTCACTGCACAGTCACTACACAGTCACTACACAGTCACTACTACACAGTCACTGCACAGTCACTGTACAGTCACTACACAGTCACTACTACACAGTCACTACACAGTCACTGCACAGTCACTGTACAGTCACTACTACACAGTCACTACACAGTCACTGCACAGTCACTACACAGTCACTACACAGTCACTACTACACAGTCACTGCACAGTCACTGTACAGTCACTACACAGTCACTACTACACAGTCACTACACAGTCACTGCACAGTCACTGTACAGTCACTACTACACAGTCACTACACAGTCACTACGCAGTCACTGCACAGTCACTGCACAGTCACTGTACAGTCACTACACAGTCACTACTACACAGTCACTACACAGTGACTGCACAGTCACTGTACAGTCACTACTACACAGTCACTACACAGTGACTACACAGTCACTACACTGTCACTACACAGTGACTACACAGTGACTACACTGTCACTACACAGTCACTACACAGTCACTACACAGACACTACACTGTCACTACACAGTCACTGTACAGTCACTACACAGTCACTACACAGTCACTGCACAGTCACTGTACAGTCACTACACAGTCACTACACAGTCACTACACAGTTTCGACGCCATGTTGTAGTGGTGTCTGAATCCTGAGTGAACATCATTATTCACTATATTGTCCACTCAATGTATCCCAAAATGCATCGCTAAAAATAGTGTACTACTACTAACCTGGCAATATTTCCCATCATGCAGTGCGCTCACATTGACCCATAGGTAGAAAAGGCGAGTGTTAATTTTTTTCAATGTGGGAAGACGATTAGCATAATATGTACTTGTCACCAAAATACATGCATATGTGTAAATGAATTTATATATTCAATTATTAATTAATTTATGACCACCTGTTGACGGGACATTTTATTAATGCGACCGTGATGACGTCATTAACGGCGTAAAGAGTGTTGTTTTTTTAATTTGGCTGGCGCTATACAGTGGCTACATAGAACTGCCTGTAGAGGAGCCAGTGGCTGATTTCGGACACAGCCAATGTGTGGCCCACTCCAATCCAGCTGACTCAGTCAAAAATGATCCTGCCTGTAGTCACAAACATGACCGGAGACTCTTGCTGTACATGTAGGTCACAAGGTGACAGAACGTTGATTTATTCATACCTGTTAAAACTCCCCGCGGCCATCCACCCCCACAGGGTTTTTGATGATGGACGCTGCGGCACGAGCTGCAAGGAGGGCCGCTACGCCATGGGAGGCCAGTGCCACCCTTGTCACCACACCTGCCTGCAGTGCAGCGATGAAGGCCCCGTCAACTGCACCAGCTGTGACAGAGGTACTCGGTGTTGCGGTCGCGCCTTTCAATAGGGGGAAGTGTCCCATAAAAGGGGGAAAAAATAAAACACAACTGCAGATGGGATGTATGTATTTCTGCAGTTTCATATGGGCCACAGAGCCATTTATATTTACTGTCAGAGCAAAACTGTGGGTGTGATATTTCACATTTTTTAATGTTGATGGGTATTTTTCTTTTTGTACGGGGGGTGGGGGGATTTCTACCACATTTGTATATACTGTATAATATGTATGTGTGTGTGTATGTATATATGTGTGTGTATATGTGTATATACAATATGAATATATGTATATATATATAGACATATACATATATATATATATATATATATATACACACACACACACATATATATATATATATACACACACACACACACATATATATAAATATATATATATATATATATATATATATATATATATATATAGACACACATATATACATACATATGTATATATATGTATATATATATAACATGTATAATAAATACATAATAGAGTAAATGAATGCCAGATGCATTGAGTTAAAAATGCCTGTGCTCCTATGTTCAATCAATCAATCATCTTTTATTTGTATAGCGGTAAATCAAATTCAAAGGTGTCTCAAACCCTTGAATGTTCAAAGCGCTTATGTATGATTTTTGCCTCTCACTCAATCAAATTGCTGAATCATCTGTATCAAGATCTATATTGCGTCAATCTAAAAATAGATATCAATCAATCAATCAATCAATAAATCAACTTTTATTTGTACAGCGTCAATCGCATCCAAAAATGTCTCAATGCACTTGATATGCAGACAGAGACAAAGACAGTTAAACAGATGTATTCTGGACAGACAGACAGACAGACAGACAGACGCGGAAGCCCAATTCCTCCCGACAAGCAGAAACAACTCAGACAAATTGAACAAATTTCCCTGAATTTGAACAAGTCCCCAAACTATTTGCTCTGGCCGACCTTGTGCAACCTGCACGCTTCTCGGCGCCCGAGGTGAGTCGTTTGCAAAAGGGCACGCTGGCGTTCAATTAAAAAGCCATCCGTGACGGAAATTGAAGTGAAAACCGCGCTGGCTGGCGACATCGCATGGATCAAGCCGAGGCTCACTGATGCCAGACCCCAGCCGTCATCCCCCGAAAAGAAAATGAATCTCATTAAGGGAGGAATTCAGCCGAGCCCTGCTGATAAATGTGAGAGAATCTCTCATTCCTTATTTTTTTTCTGCAATATCCTCACGCTGGAATCGCTGGCGACACCAACCGGCTGTCGTGTACATTTTAAGGCCATTTTAAAAGAAACAAAAACAAAAACATTATTTTCCAGGTAAGATGATAACACTCGCTGTCCCTGCACAAATGTAGAACATGCAGAATATTTTAAAGTTGTTGGTGAACAGCCTCGAGCTCATAGATCAAGTAGCATATTATAATGAGGTCACACCACCAAACGTTCCCATGCCAGTTTGATCCTTTTTATTTCTTTTATTTTTAAATCAATGAAATTAATTAATTGAATTTTAAATGCACTTATGCCATTGATGAGAAGGCCATTCACCATCTCCAGGTTTCAAAATCACATGTACAAAGTAAGTGTAAGACACACACCTGGGGAAAAAAAAAATCACTGGGAACAGATTTTCCCTCGTTATCATATCCGGAAAATCATTAGCGGTTCTCAGCTGAGGCCAAGCCAACACGCAGGTTGTTGTAGTCACTGTGTTTATCACAGCGTCACAGAGGCTGTTAAGGCTGTCAGGACGAATGTATTTACACTGGGGAGTGCTCGGGCACACACCCGCGCACACACACACACACACGCACACACACACTTAGGCAAACACACACTCACACACTTGCATACCAGACAGCCCAGGAGAAGATTAACGCCAGATTTGCCCTTCACACTAACAATCTCTCTCTCACCTCACGTGCGCACACACACATACACACACACACACACATGTTTGCTCTCAACTAGGCGGCAAGTTTGTCAGACTGTGTTTGCAAATGTGGTTCCATTTAATTGCAGGTCTGCCAGCGGCTCAATGAGACATAACAATAATAACATGAAGGGACCCTCCATCCGTGACTACCCCCCCCCCACCCCCAACACACACACACACGAACACAGACACAGACACACACACGCCCCGTCGCTTCGCTCTCAAAACAGCCCCTCTTATCTCAGTCTCACACACACACACACACACACACACACACACACACACACACACACACACACACACACACACACAGGGCATGACATTTAAGGTTTCACAGGTTCCAAGAAGTGGAAATGGAAATAAAGTCCAGTTTTAAGCAAGGTAAATGTTCAGAAATGAGCTTCTAGTGAACGGCTACGCACCTAAAACCCAAATCTAGCTGTGATTAAGAAAAAGAAGAAAAGAAAACTGAGTGTGTGAATTTGAATCCTGCTTGTGTGTCACCGCAGGGCCATTTTCTCTCACCCAGGATCTCTTTCTCTTTCCGTGTGCAGATAAGTTTGGGGTGCTCAGGTACCTCTTCCAGGGTGAGTGTCGGGACGCCTGTCCGCAGGGCTTCTACCACTCCAAAAGGAAGCAGTGCGAGCCCTGTCCGGCCCACTGTGACGTCTGCCCGGCGGCAGACCACTGCCTCCATTGCAGCCCAGGACACCAGCTGAAGAAGGGCCAGTGCGTCCCACTGAATTGCAGCGCAGGTGGGTGGCGGCCGTCACGTTCTTATTCCTCCTCCGAAAGTAAGAGGAGCTCGACTCTCTGCGGTCTCTACCGAAGCGCGTGGAAGAGGGTGAGCTGTCTCCATCGCACCGCTTGTCACACGCGTGAAAAATGTGGACTGATGTATCACGAGCTTCCACTTTCACCCTGCACCACTCAGCCGCGGGTCGACTAAATTTGGCAGAGGTGAACTCAAAAAAGCGTTTGATATAAAAAAAAAAAAAAAAAAAGCCAGAACTCCACCAACATACAGACTTTGAGGCAAAGTTTACTGAAATATTCATGAGAAACACTGAAAATAGATTCTCTGGCAAGTGGAATGGATGCCTTTCAGGTGAAGCGTTTTATTGTTTTCAAGGCAAAGCGGGTGGATTCTGTAATAATATCAGCTTAATAAACCGCTATTTACAAAATGCACGTGTTGACAAAAGTAAAACATTTCAGTCGTGCAAAATGATTAATTCTTTATCTTAAGGAGTTGTGTTCAAGACAAACATGCTGCACTTTAGTCTAATCACACATGGGGATGTAAATGTCAGCCAAAGACGTAGGAGCTGAGACGTTTCCCGTGTTGCTCCAGGGTTCAAAAGTTAAAGACAGCGAGCAGCCCCAGCTTTGCTGAATGTCGGGTGAAGAGGAACCCTCCCAGTGTGTTTCACGCGTCAGCATACAAAGCATATGAAAGAGAGACCGAGACAAAACTCTTATTGTACGAGACAGGCAGGTCTGAACAGGCCACACAGGGCAGTTCAACTCTGGAGGAGTCGATCCTGCAGCTCGTCAGCACGGTGGTTGGAGTCATCGCGTACTTACTGTTTTTCCTTTTTGTCTCAGACCAACTTACCCTTCATCCAAAACGCACACTTCTGGACTGAATACATATTATTTCGAGCACAAAATCACTCTGACAAATATGCTAATATTCAGTGTGTACAACTCACAAACTCAGTGTTTAATGCACCTTCATTTATCCTTTCCAACATTTCCAGCCTGGATAGTAATTAAATATGTCCTGTTGTTGAGGAAATGCAGTCAAACACACACACACCCCTTTGTTCCCTACCAGGTAAGGTCGCAGATGCCGAGGACGTGGACTGCATCGCCTGTGACGAAGGCTGCAAGCAGTGTGAACGCAGTGAGTGGTCCGAGTCTTTCGCCTTCGCTCTGTCTCTCTCTGCCTCTTCTCAGCATCCTAGTCAGTGTATTGTGGGTGCAAAACAGGCCGTTGCTCAAAGTATTGTGCCGGTGGAGCATTTCACTTTGCCCTCTACCATGTGCTTCGAACACACTGAGTTATGATCATATAAAAAAAACAAATAAGAATAATGCAACTTCTTGATCCAAAAAAGAATTGATCCAAAGAAAACCAAATTAGAATTTTGAGTTTCATAGATGAAGGACCCTCCCCAAAAAAGGAAAGAAAAAAAATGATGTGAGGCCAACATAAGAGCCATTTTTTTAACTTTTTTTTTTTTTTTTTTTTTAACCTACTTTGGCCCTTGATGGCTGACAGTGTTGGAGGTGAAGAGGCGGCACCCTGAGATGGTGTCAACTGCTCCTCGCTGCTCATTGTCCCTGGGAGCAAACCAGCCCTCCAGTTCTGCAAGCTAGACATAAGTCTGTAAGAAGATTAGAGATGATCACCTTGTGACTGGAGATGAAACTCAATGCGTGTCTGAGGGCAGGGGGGGGGCCCGTTTTCCAGGAGGCTCACAGTTTGACAGTGATGTGCTGGTGGAAAGAAAGAGAAAAGATCTGAATGGAAAAAGTAAAATAATCAAAAGCTCTTATCATAGTGTGTGTGTGTGTGTGTGTGTGTGTGTACATTCTTCTAATACATAGCTGTGTGAGCTCATCAGTGAGCTCAGCAGCCTGACAGTGTGTGATAGGATGCAGCGGCCCTGACTCACTAACTTACTCTTATCTCCGCCGCCATCAATTCACCAGAGTCTCTCCTCCTCATAAATCACCTTCGTGCCCATTAATCATCTCAGCAAAATACACTCCTTCGTGGTGGAACAAGACTCGGGCCTGACTTCATAATTGGACCGGTCATGTTTTGAATGGCTCCATGTGATTTAGGGGAAGGATCTGAATGAATCACATGGCTGGTGGAGCGAATGATGACACTTCTTCAACACTTGAGGGTCCCACATTATTTCTCATTTGCATTTTGCAGTTTGAAACTTGGTCATCCTGCACGGTTAGTTCAGCCAAAAAAACTGCACAGATCCCGGCAAATGTGCAGTAATATAGCCCTCTGTTTACAGCCTCACAAAAAAAAAAAAAAACAAAACAACAACAACAAAAAAGTTTTTTGGGTGACCTTGCATGGTTCGAAGGGGACAAAAACAGTTTGAGCTGCTGGGTCCTGCTGCTCCTGCTGCTCCTGCTGCTCCTGGAATATCTGCAATCATCACCTTGCACACCTTGACAAAACGTTTCGGATTCCACCACAGAGGCCATGATCGCACTGACGGGGGACAGTGGGGTGGGACTCTGTTGTTGTAGTTTTTTTTTTTTTTTAAAGATTTTTTTTACCGACACTCGAAGCACAAATCACTTTGATGTGTTTGGTGGGCGTGCCTGGGCGTAGTGTGTGCACGCTTGGGTGTCTGTCTGGGTGTTTGCACATTCCACAAGTGCATCCTGGAGGATGTGTGTGTGTGTGTGTGTGTGTGTGTGTGTGTGTGTGTGTGTGTGTGTGCCATTTTAAATTCTGCAGAACCCCCCCCCCGTCCCCTGGCGTGCACGGTTAATATTTATGCGGGCGCTATTTTCTCTCTTCACACACACACAGCCCCAAGGCATGATTTCCGGCTCCTCTGTACCTCCCAGCCCCCCACACCCCCACCTCAACCCCTCCCTCCCTGTCTTCCACCCTCTGTAGGAGTAATTGCTTTCGCAGGTAGTGGCTTGTCGACCACATTGAAGTGCAAACCAGAGCGGTGTCGAGGAAGCAAACTGAGGGAGAAATGGGGCGTGTGGGGTCGATGGAAGACTTTTTTCTTAAGCGGGGATGAATATCCTGAAGGCAAAGCTGCAGGAGGTGCTATTGCTTCTTCTTCAAGTTTTTGATTCATCCCCTTTTCCCCACTTCCTACATCTCCTCCTGCAAAATCTCCCTCTCTCGTCCTCTTTCATTGTCTTTCCTCCCCTCTGGCTCCTTCTGTCCTTCAAGGTGTCTCGACTGAGTTGGACTGAGGGTTGACAGTGGGGCGATTGCACACTCACTAGTTGCTGGTTTTGCTCGACAGCAGGAATGAATTGGTTGTGAAGAAGAAGAAGAAGAAGACGAAGAACTTTTTTAACTTAATGTGGTAGTATTTATGATAATAAAAACATCATCTTTGAATTAATCCCACTTATCATCCTCTGTATAGGTTTCACACACACACACACACACACACACACACAGCTCAGAGTTTATTTTTGTTGAATTAGTTTAACAGCTGTGGCCCTGTGATGAACTGGCGCCTTGTCCAGGGTGTCACCCTGCCTTCGCCCTATGACAGCTGGGAGAGGAGCAGCAGACCCCCGTGACCCTGAGCTCAGGAACAAGCGGGTTTTGAAAATGGATGGATGGATGGATGGATGGATGGATGGATGGATAGTTTTACAGCGTTGCACGCAGCTGACGTTCCTCTCTCTGAATTGAACCAGCACATGCTGCGTTGTGTGTTGTCACAGTGCCTCCTTGTGGCCACGGAGGAAACAATGACACACTGCTGATTTTTGTTGCGCCGTCCTATTTATAAGATGCGCTGAAACTTGGGCATGATATTTTACTGACACAGTTCACCGGGTGTGTAAGATGATCCAGTTTCTGGTTTTTGAAGATCCAGCGTGTACCATTGGATACTGCCAACTCCCACCCACTGGGCCTTTATATGACTCTCACTAAGAGTTGAGGACGCAGATTGCAGCTGAACTTCTCCTTTGTCTTCCTCTGAGCCATTTGTCCAATCGACCCTTGAAAACTGTGTCTGATGTTGCCGCCCTGCTGCTCTGCACCACAGACGCCTCAGAGGGCAAGTCACAGGACCAGTCGGAGGGAACTGTGTGCCTGAAATGTGAAGACGACTTTTACCAGTAAGTCCCGCCCACACTTTCATCCATCCCCCCGGTAAAAAGCCCTCCATCTTTACACAGTTCTGTCTGTCTGTCTGTCTGTCTGTCTCTCGGTCAGGTTGGGCACAGACTGCCACCACACCTGCCCGGACCAAAGCTACAGCGACGACCACAACATGGTGTGTGTACCATGTGAGGACAAACGATGTGAGATCTGTGACAGGAACCAGTGTTACTGGTGTGAAGATACATTCTACGTCTTTGGTGAGATTTCACACGCAAGAAGTGAACAATCTCCGGAAAAAAAGAGGTGCTCAGCGGCAGTGACTGACTGACTGACCGTGTCCCTGTGTGTGTGTGTGTGTGTGTGTGTGTGTGTGTGTGTGTGTGTGTGTGTGTGTGTGTGTGTGTGTGTGCGTAGAGGGGAAGTGCGTGGCCCACTGCGGCGATGGTCACTTCGTGGACGAGGAGTCCCGGGAATGCGAGCCCTGTCACCGCACCTGTGCAACCTGCGGAGGGCCGCACTTTGAAGACTGCAACTCGTGCGTGGCCGGCTTGACGCTGCAGGAGGGCGAGTGTCTGGAAAGAGGGCAGCTCGGCCCGTGTCCTGAGAAAAACTTCAGAGACGGTAGGGGCAAAGTTTCGCTGTGTCTGTCGCTCTGTTTGGGCTAAAGCTGCGGTTCAGGTGAAGAAAATGCACACGCACACCAGCATTCTGGAGTCTTCTGGGGTTGAAGAAACACAGGGCAAAAAACTATGTAAAGGTCCAGTGTGTAGGATTTGACCTGATTTCCGATTTGTATGTTGGGAAAAGCTTAAGATACAGCCCACAAATACATAATAAAAGTGGGTATTCACGGTACGATAAAAGTCATTTTTTTTCAAAATAGTTTTCCTACCCATATAACAGCTCCTATACATACAAGAATATACATAGATACGGGTCTTTGTCTAGTTTCCATATTTCTGAGGAAGCCCAGAGTGGACAATCCAGCTGCCTGACAGCATGTTTTCGTATTTAGTGTGAATGCTAGCGTCCTCAAATAAACCAACAAAGAACAAGGTGCACGAGCTAGACAGGTTCTGGTGCGCAGGCCACCGTGGTCACTGGCAAACTCGGGAGAGGGAGAGTTTAGGCAATCTTAAATGTAACCACTTGATGTCGCTGTTTCTTCTTCAAAATCTCCAAATATTACACACTGGACCTTAAAATTACTTTGCGCAAAAAAAAAAAAAAAAAAAAGTTTGTCATGTTGTTTATTTAGTGAAGCAATTTGTATAATTTAGTCCAGCGTTTCTCAACTGGTGAGTCGGGAAGCTGTTTTGATGGGGTTGCGGCTTTGTTGGCTGTTTCCCTTTTCAGTCTTTTTTTTGAAAAAGAGATTTTAAAATATATATATATATTTACAGAGAAACATTGACCGTTTATTTTGCAGGACACACCATTCAATTCAATTCAATAATTTCAATAATTTATTTACTCGAAATGCTAGAAAGTGGACTAGCGTTTTTATTTTTGTGGAATAAATTTGAGAGCTGCTGTGGAAAAAAATTGGGTCACAACTTCATGATGAAGGAAAAAAATGGGGGTCCTGAGAGTCCACCAGTTGAGAACCACGGATTTTGTCCATAACTACACACAACTCCTTTTGGCTCCTTCCATCCAGTCCAACATCCTCACAACCTGTCCGTGTTTTCCACGCTCGCCCCTTCATTTTACTAATATAATAAACGTGTCTGTGCTCCTCTCTGACCCTCAGCTGACGGTGAGTGTCAGATGTGCCACTCGTCGTGTAGGACCTGCTCCTCCGCCCTCAAAGATGACTGCAGCAGCTGCTTCTCAGGTAATGATGAGCAGATGAGTGAGATTCACACAACTACAACCAGCGGGGAGAGGCCTGGAGGTCTGGTCGTACCGACTAGTAGGTGTTTTGGTTTTGCAAAAGGTCGCGAGAGGTCGGCGGTCAGGTGGGACAGTTTTGTGAGACTCACCTCTGAGTGATTAAGTAACTGGAAACAAGAGGCATTTAAAGGGGCTGATATTGTGTTTAGAGGGTCGGTAGTTTTGCCAACTTCACCTTAATGGAGTTTTAACAATGGGGGGTTTCAGGAGGCCGCAAAATATTGGTGTGCTTTTTGTTTTGTTTTGTTTTAATCAATCACGTGAGACTGATACAATTCATCGCAAAGGAGAAGTTGTCTTTATCCAGTATCCCAACTAACACACACAGAAACAACAATAAGACCGTGACTGCAACAAAAAATGTTTTTAAAAAAAATCAACTCAAATGTTTGCAAATGGCTCCCACTCCTCTTCTGCTCCTTCTCTCAGGTCACTTCCTGACCGACAAGGGCTCCTGCAGCACGCACTGTCCGCCCGGCTTCTTCGCTAATGAGACGTCGGGTCGGTGCCAGGAATGCGTGGAGGGCTGCGTCGCGTGCAAGGACAGCCGGCAGTGCCAGCGCTGCCGCAGTGGGCTCTACCTCCAGCAGGGGGCGTGCGTGGTGGCGTGTGAAAGGTGCCTCCTCTTCCTCCTCCTCCTCTTCTTTCCTTTTACACCTCCCTAAAATGAGCTAAAAACATCATCAGGGACTGTTTCCACCCTGGCTGTGACCTGCTTGACCTGTTGCCCTCAGGGAGGCTCTACAGGCGCATCAGGTCAAAAGCAACAAGATTAAAAAAAAAAAAAATCTTTCCCAAAGCCATAAACAGCCACCCTGAATTCAGAGATATGCACTGACTTCTCAGTCCAACTCCTGGACCCTCTTCACCCATTTGAAGATATGCTGCAATAACTATTATATTATTATTAACTGCCCACTGCTGCTGCCCACCGCTCCTTCAAGGGATGGGTTTCGTATCCTTTGGGATGTGACAAGCACCGGGACTTTTAACTATTATAGCATGATACACAATTGGTTCTCAGCTGGTGGAGATCTTAGACCCTTCTTTTCCTCATCATGAACTTGTGACCCAAATTTGTTGCACAGCAGCACTCAAATGTATTCCACAAAAATAAAAACGCTCGGCCACTTTCTGTCATGTCGAGCCCACGAAGCGGCAACCTACTCAAAACAACTCCCCACTTTTGGGTCGTGACCCACCAGTTGAGAAATGCTGATATACATCCACTATACAGAATACCGTATTTAACTTTTTGTAAATCGTATATATGTAGTCCTCAAGCCTGAATATATTCAATTTTATCCGTAAATTGTACAAAGCCTGAGAACTGCACAAACTTTTTATTCTTGTATTATGTTTATATTGAGTATTCTTGCGGCTGCAGTGAGAAACGATATGCGCTACACAGTTTTTACACTATTTGCACTGGATTTGGAGTTGCTTTAGTCTCATTGTCCATGTGTGCAGTGACAATAAAGCCATTCTGTTCTATTCCATTCTTCTTCTTGTCTCACAGAGGGTTCCCTGCAGACAGCGGCGAGTGCCAGCCCTGCGCCCCGCCGTGCTCGACCTGCCAGGACAAAGACTCCCACTGTCTGAGCTGCCAGCAGGGCTACCTGATGCTGCATCACGCCTGTAGCGCCACCTGCCCCCAGGGCCACTATGCCAAAGAGGGCGAGTGCCACCACTGCCCACCGCACTGCCGAGACTGCAACCAGGACGGAATGTGTGCGAGTGAGTGCAGGATTGGAGAGAGGTGGGATTTTTCCAAAGAGTTTCACCTCAGCGGTGGGAAAAACAGGGAAGTTTCTTAAGAGTGGAAAGAACTTCAAGGGCCAGTGTGGAATATTTGGAAATCTTGAAGAAGAAACAGCAACATTTTGGATTGCGGCTTCGTTGGTTTATTTGAAGACGCCAGCGTTCACCCTAAATACAAAACGCGTTGTCAGGCAGCTGGATTGTCCATACCGGACTTCCTTATAAATATGACAATGAACTAGGAGCAAGACTCTTATTGCTGTATGGATATTATTATATAGAAATGAGAACAGTTCTATGGTTAGGAAAACCAAATGACTTTTATGCCAGTACTGCGAGTGTAGACTTAATCAATGTGTTTGAGGGCAGCATGTTAAGCTTTTACCAATATAGAAACCATAAATCAGGCCAAATTTTACACACTGGGCCTGTAAAGGCAGAAGTGCAGTTTATTTTAAACAGGACAAAATGTGAAAGGGAGGAGTTTAGATTTAGTTTTACTCTTTTTAATGAATGGCCGGATGGTGTGTGTGCCTCAAAAGGAAATAATAATAATAATAATAATGATAATGATAATCATAAAACTTTATTTGTACAGCGCTAAATCACAACCAAAGGCGTCTCAAAGCGCTTTATACAATCAGAGAGAACCAACCGGGCCCCCGGAGCAAGCAAGATGCGACAGTGGCTGGGAAAAACTCCCCTGTGGGAAGAAACCTAGGGCAGAACCAGACTCCAGAGGGCCATCATCTGCCTATAATGTGTCCGTTGCAGCCGCGACCCCCATGTCAACACTGTGGCAGGAAATTTATTCCACAGCACTCACATTTATTCCACAAAAAAAAAAAAAAAACTTTTTTTTTCTCTATAAATATATTTATTTTAAAATCCTTTTTTTTTTTTTTTTTTTTTTTAGGGAAACTGCCCACAAAGCCCTGACCCAATCAAAGCAACTGCGTGACCCAAAGTGGGTCGTGACCCACCAGTTGAGAAGCGCTGCTATAGACGCTTGATTCTTCTCATACAAAAAAAGAAATGCAGTGAGAGACTCGCAAGTTACATTACGACAATTCAACTGCCCCACTTAGACAAAAAAAAAGTTCTGTTGGACTTTACCAACTTTGACACAGGCGTCATTGTGATTGGTTGCCTTTCCTCTCCCGAGCCAGAGTGTGAGCAGTACTACTTCCTCCTGAAGGGGGCATGCGTGGACGACTGTCCCGACGGCTCCTTCGCCAGCGAGCATCAGGACGAGTGCATCCACTGCCACGCCGACTGCTCCTCGTGCGACGGGCCGGCCTTCGACGACTGCACGGTGTGTCGCCACCTCAAGGCCGTACGCTACAACGGCGAGTGTTTGCCCAAGTGTCCCAACGGCACCTTCTACGACAGCAACACCAACGAATGCCGCGGTAAGGGGTCACGGAAAACAAAAACAAACAAAAAAACACAACCAGTATTCCAATCTGGAAAAGAGTTCAATTGGAAACTAGAAATGAGATATTTCAGAACCTCCTCCATAACCTTGAGATTTCACAGAGGTTAGACAAACTTGCGCTGGAGGGATTGTCACTTAATAGAAGACCACACTAGCGGTCCCTTAATTGGGACTTCCTGAAGTTGAAAAATTACTGGGAGGGGATTCGGAAAGAATTGTTCTGATTGACTCATGACCCCACTATTTTACATTATAGGAAGGAACACTCCCTCAAGGAATATGGGGAAAAGGAGGCTGTATTTATTAAATGTCCAATTATTAATAACTAGAAAAGTGATCACCCTACTGCGGTTGAAACCACCCCCTCTGCCAAACCTCAGTGGCAGGAAGTGAAGAAGTTCTATGTAATGGAACAGCCCATCTTCATCTTCAGATGGACATTTTCAGAACAAGATGGGCTCCTGTGAGCAAATAGCTGACACACTACGCAGCCTTAGTAGAACTGTCTAAATGTATTCGTAATGTGTGCAGAAGAATATCAGAAGTGATCCAATGTGCCTGAAGTTGTTTGCCAAATTGTTGTTGTTGTTTTGATTGTTCTGTTTATTCATTTCTTGAATAACTTTGGTTTTTCGTATCTATGTAGCAAAGAAAAATGTTATATATGAATGACAAGAAACATTTTGTTAAAAAAAAAAATACAAACAGACAGACAAACAGACCTGGCACTGCCTTATTTTCCCACCCATTCTTCTTTTTTCCTCCCCCTCCAGACTGTGACAAGTCCTGCCTGACCTGCTCGGACCACCGGCCGTCCTCCTGCCTCAGCTGTCCCAGTGGAGCGCGGAGGGACGCCGGCGGTCACTGCGTGTGGTTCAAGCAATGCGCTGCGAGCCAATACAAGGACCAGGATGGCGAGTGCCGACGGTGCGACGACAGCTGCCTCCTCTGCTTGGGGCCCGGCCACAACCAGTGCCTCAGCTGCAAGGAGCCCCACTTCCTCCTCAGTGAGTCTATGCTGCCGTGTCACAGCCCACAAAAACACTCCATTGTCATGTGGTCATCACCTGCCGGGGACACACAGAGACTGCGGCAGTATCATGCAAGTAACAGGTAGTTCAGGTGGAGAGGAAAAAGTGATAGAAGTTCCTCCTGCACAGAGCGACAATCCCTTTAATGGGAGAGAAAGATCTCCCTCAGCGGCCTAGCTTCACTGACAGTGAGTTGATTCTAACTGTAGGCTTTATGGAAGGTGTTGAAGGCAGAAGCCAAATAATGCCAACAACTCTGGGTTTGAAACAGAGCATAAAGCTATTTATTCAAAAATAATAATCAAAAACTCATCTAATAATGTCCACATGGGTAACTGAGCAAATCTTAAACGGGAAACTTAAGCAAATCATCGAAAACAGAATCGAAACAGACAGCAGACCTGGAGATACTGACGACGAGACAATTGAAATTCAAACGAGACGACCGAGCAGAAACATCAACCGAACACAGACAAAGGGAGACAACACAAATCACCCACTGGCTCCCTAGACAGGAAGTTCTATGTAGCCACTGGCCAGTATGTAGTGACTCAATAGCCAAGACTCTTGGCCGTGGTCGTTGATGATGTCATTGTGGTCTCATTAATACAATATGAATTAATAATAATGAGTTAATAAATATATACATTTATATAATATACTGTATTTATTATATACATTAATTTACACAAATATTTTCATTTTATTATACTAAGCGTCTTCCAACATTAAAAAAATAACGCTGGCTTTTTCTACCTATGGATCAGCATGAGTGCAATGCATGATGGGATATATTGCCATTGGGCTTGTGACCATTGGTTGTACACTACTTTTAGCGATGCATTGTGGGATACATGGAGTGAATATGGCTGTGTCAATTCAGGGTCTGCATTCTATGAACCCTGAATTTGAAGGCCAGTTGCGTCATAGCACTGCGCGAAGGCTTGTCCCAATTTGCCCAAATTGGAAGGACGCTCCAAATGCGTCCTTGAAATGCGGCCTACCTTTAGCCAATTCGAAGTATTCACCGCCACCATCCTTCACGTCCTTCTGTATCCCGGGATGCTTTGCGTGCTGCTGCTAAGCATCCTGGGATCCTGGGAAGTCAGCTGAAATGGAGTCATCTACTGGCAAAGACACGACGTATAAATTAAAGTATTTCAATTTCACATAAAATATTACGTTTTTACTGTATATTTTCTTATCTTATTTGAACATCCAACGTCATGGTTGGATGGCAAACCAATGGCCAGCTCGATGCTTTAAAAACGTCACTCCCGGGGTTGGCCAGCAGTAGGGAACAGGGGTGATGCAACCAGGAAATACACTGAAGGCTAGACCGTCCCATGTGGTTACTGGGGAGACGGGTTTGGGTTCGTCCTTCTCGGCCGGGTCCTCCGTAGGACCCGCCTTCCGATGGAGGACACTTCCTTCGAAGAATGCACAACACAATACAACAGACAATGAAACTCCTTATTGGTCCTTAATCGTCTTTGTCCATCCGCTCCTCATCATGTATCAGTGGTCGGTGTGTTCCCGTCCCAAGGACGTTCTGGGTTGTGTTGTCTCGGCAGCAGTCACAGAGAAAACTGTGTTTCATTCCAGGAGGAACGTTTCAAAATCCCACAAAGCAAGGTTTGCTTTATTTAGACGGTGAGCCACATGATGGGCAGCCCCCTACACTCTTTCTCTCACACACCTGTGGGTGTGACACTATGGGGGAAAAAAGATACATAAAGTATATGGAAATGGGATGCACCCACATAAATGTAAACGGAGCCATAACAGAGATAAGCCTAAATGTTTATTTTAATGTTAAAAAGTCACATTTTCAATTTCAAAAATATGAAAAGCTTTTCTTTCCGCATTGTAGTCCATAGAAAATATTTTACTTTTAGTTTTTCATAAAAAAATATATGTACTTGTCCGAAGAAAGTTCAGTGCCTAAAATTTCAGAGACAACAACACACACACACACACACACATATACATATATATATATATATATATATATATATATATATATACACATATGGACTTCAGTCTGTTCGAGTATTTCTTCTATTATTGTCGTGCTGGTTCTGCTTTCATCACAGCTAAAAGAAAGCTGATTGGTTACGTCAAGCTAAGAACAACAGAAATGTTTGAGGCCAGATGAAAAAATAAGACTATGTGTGCTGAGACATACTCAGAGTTTAGTGCCTTAAAAAAAAAATCCAAAAAAGAACCTGTTGGCAATGCCCCTCATCCGTTAAAGTGCGACCGTTGTGACTGTGTGTCCCGCCAGGCAGCACGTGCGTGCCGAGGTGCCCCGAGGGATACTTCGCCGACGCCGAGGACGACCGCGTGTGCGCCCGCTGCCACTTCAGCTGCCAGTCGTGCGTCGGCCGCCACAGCAGGGAGTGCGTCGCCTGCAAGCCCGGGTTCTACAAGCAGGGAAAGAGCTGCGTGGATCTCTGCTCAGACAGGTCGGGACAAAAAGACACCTCACCCCTCCCAAGTCCTCTCTCCAGTGGTGGTCTCCAGAACCAGTGGTTCTCAACTGCTGGAGTGTCAGGACCCACTTTGTTTTTGCTTATCGTGAAGTCGCAACCCATGTTTGAAATGGGTTTTATTTGTCAAATTTATTCCACAAAAATAAAAACGCTAGCCCACTTTCTATCATGTCAAGTAAATACATTTTTTTTCGTTTACAATTTTTTAATTTAAACATTTTCTATTGAAATATTGGTGGTGGGACTTTGGAATTAATTAATCGTAATTAATTGTATTTTAATGGCATATCAATATTTGAGTTGGTAGCAGAGGTTTGTAAGTAATTACATAGATGTTTCAGGTATCTCTTTATTGAGGAATTCTTTTATTCAACTTTTTACTTTTACTCCCTAAATTTGTACAGAAATATCTGTATTTACTCCTTCTTACATTAAGAAAACATACCTCTTACTTTTGCGTTTATAAGTATTTTAAATCATTTACGTTAAGAAATTCACTTCTTAAAGTTGTTGCTTGAAGTGGAGCTTTTTGAACTATGCTGGTGTGTAGTTCAGTAAAAAAACTGGATCATATCGTAGAGGGAGATTATTTGAGAGTGCCTCGGCTTTGGGGTCACTGTTTAATACATTTAGTACATTTTCAGTACAAGAAAAATGAAAATGTAGAAAAGAGAATTGGCTATTAAAAGTGTGAACATCCAATGATGTCACTATCATCATCCATCAAGTTTGTTGTTCAATCGACTTTCATTTGTACCGCGCTAAATCACATCCCAAAACGTCTCAAAGCGCTTTGTACAATCAGAGAAAAAAACCTTGGGCCCACAGAGCAAGCAAAGAGCAACAGTGGCCAGGAAAAATTCCCCTGTGGGAAGAAACCTAGAGTAGATCCAGACTCCAGTGGGCCGTCATCTGCCTATGACCAGTTGGGGCGAAAAAGTTGTTAGCACAGGTAACTTGTTAGCACTACTACTACTACTGCTACTACTACTACTACTACTACTACTACTACGACTCCGACTTACGGATTGTCTCACGGATTTCCGGCTTGTCTGATGCCACTCAGTGCGTTGCTACGTGCAAACGTTCTGTGTTGTCTAGAGTATGAAATAAAATGCAATATATTTTTTAATGCCCTAATTTCTTTTAAAAGCCGTCATTTGTTTGTGCATTAATTATAGAACTAACACGATAATGTCCCCACCCTAATATATATTTAGTTTTTTTAAATCCCCTTTTTTTTAAAAAAAAAAAAGAAGAAAAAAAAAAAGAAACTGCCCACCAAGCCACGACCCAATCAAAAAAGCTCCTCAACCCACTTTTGGGTTGCGACCCACAAGTTGAGAAACGCTGTTCTAAAGCAGTGACGTGCGGTGAGGCACCGACTCCTCTGTAGTCACG
>CM020507.1:22252500-22347500 GCA_009823395.1 Thamnaconus septentrionalis
ACTGACGCGGTTGCAGTGATTTGTGGTTCCTGCTGTTTGAACACAAGGTAATAAAACACATGGCTGATTGTGATATCAACAAAGGGCAATGATACACCTCTCAGGACAGCTCAAGAAGTCGCACCAAACATGCAGAAGACCTTTTTTTTTTTCAATCAAAGCTGTTTCCAGAAACTTTTTTGTGTGTGTGTGTGTGTGTGTGTGTGTGTGTGTGTGTCGTGGGTTGTTCTTCTGGTTTGTCTGCACGCCGAGTACTTTGGATTTTTCTCTCAAAGCTCAGGCCAGTGTAAATATTTTCTGATGGTGTTGGACTTTGATTTGTGTCGAGGTTACGCAGTGAAGAAGCAAAGATGTGCAAAGTGTTTGAACAAAAATGGAAAAGCCGTGTACCAGTTTACTTAAAATAAAAAAAAAAGAAAAATTATTATTTTTTCCAACAGCCCTCTGCTTCCATGCTGCTAGAACAACGCTTAAATTTGGTTTTATTTTTATTAGTTTGTCTTTTTTTATTCCAAGCCACCCTGGCACCTTCACCTTGAGACAGACTGAGTCACATGTTTGGTCTCCAGAGCGACTAAAACATTTTGTCATCAGGAGGCCTGAACAAAGCCTGTGAGAATAACTGTAAAATTAGTGTGTGAATTACAGGGGTCGGACCCCCCTGATTAACCCGTGAGACCCCCTAAATTCTAGGGGGGGGGGTTCATTTTTTTTTCTTCACAAAGCCATATACAGTATGTCACAAAAGTGAGTAGACCCCTCACATTTCTGCAAATATTTGATTATATTTATTCACAGGAAAAATACATTAACCGTTACACCACATGGCAAAAACATTGTGAGAATCTAAAAAAAGAGTTTTTTTGTTCTACATAAAGACGGCCTAGGCTGTAAGAACATGACCATCACCCTGAAGCTGAGCTGCAGCGTGGTGGCCAAGACCAGAGAGCAATTTAACTGGACAGGTTCCACTCAGAACAGGCCTGGCCGAGGTCGACCAAAAAAGCTAAGTGCACATGCTCAGCGTCATATCCAGATGTACTCTTTGAGAAATGGATGTATGAGTGCTGCCAGCATTGCTACAGATGTTGAAGGGGTGAAAGGTCAGCGTGTCAGTGCTCAGACCATACGCTGCCCTCTGCGTCACATTGGTCGCATGGCCTCCTCTAGAGATGATGCACAAAAAAAGCCCACAAACAAGTAGACTAAGGACAAGTAGACTAAGGACATGGGTTACTGGAACCATGTCCTGTGGTCTGATGAGACCATTCAGATGGTGTCTAGTGTGTGTGGCAGCAACCAGGTGAGGAGTACAAAGACAAGTGTGTGTTGCCTACAGTTAAGCATGGTGGTGGATGGCCATGGTCTGGAGATGCATGAGTGCTGCCAACACTGGGGAGCTACAATTCATTGAGGGAACCATGAATGCTAACACACTGAAGCAGAGGATGATCCCCTCCTTTCAGAACCTAGGCCACAGGACAGTATTCCAACACAATAATGAGCCCCGAAACACCTCCAATATGACCAGTGCCTTGCTAAAGAAGCTGTAAGTCTCCATACCTAAACCCCATTGAACATCTGTAGGGCATCTTCAAATGGAAGGTGGAGGAGAGCAAGGTCTTCAACAACCACCTCTCTGTGATGTTGCCATGGAGGAGTGGAAGAGTGGCAACCTGTGAAGTGTGAAGGTTGGTCATCTTCAAGGCAGTGCTGGAAAATAATGGTGGCCAAACAAAGTATTGACATTTTGGGCCTAGTTTGGACATTTTTACTTTGTACACTTTTGTTGCCAGTGGTCTAGACATGTATTGATGTGTGTTGAGTTATTTTGATGGGCTAGTACATTTGCTCTGTTATTCAAGCTGTGCACTACTTTACATTGTGTCGAAGTGTAATTTCCTTTCGTGTCGTCCTATGAAAAGATATAATTAAATATTTGCAGAAATTAGTTTGCAGAATTATATTGTTGTCAGTAATTGTGACATTATTAAATTTGTAAAACATTATTCACAAAAGGGAAAAAGGGAGCGGGTTTACACCTGGCAGAAGAATGAATAAAAAGGTGAAGCTGTGAAGTTGCATCCATGAAATATTGTAAGGTTATTATAGACCTCCTGCATGTTAAGGAAATGTATATAGGTATTTAGTAACAATCAGGAATATTGACTGCTATTTCGCACACTTGGTAAAATATTGATTAAAAAAAAAAAAAAAAATACAACTAAAATGTAAACTCTTCCACTGTGCTTCAGCATCTGGACTCGGCAAAACCACTGGGTTGAGCTCTTGCTGTGAGTAGGATCTTAATTATTCATTTAATGAGGATCATGTTGTGACTTGAGAGCGCAAACGTTTGAAGATCTTCCTCTGGTGACCTTTGACAGAAGTTTTACAGAAGCAGTCAAGGGTCAAGAGTGGCAGAGACGTTTATTTCTGTACAGTAAGTGCTCCATAGATACAGTCGGTAGGTCAATCAACATCAAAGAACACAGCTTCTACTATAGACATCTTCTTAAAATAACCATTTCATTAATATTTACACTCTACCACTAAACTTTTGTAGTTGCCCTTGTGAAAAAAAAAGATCATTATTCCATTCTCTTCACTTTCAATATTTTTTTTTTTTTAAACAAAACAAGAATATAAAAAAAAAAACACACTTGGGGAATGAAAATAAAAGAAACATTTAGTTGCATGATAAATTTCAAGTGGCCATAATCAGAGGCAACAGTACAACCCCAGTGACGAGAAATCAAGCAACAAAAAGCATAACTGTATGACTAACGGGGGCTTTTAGAACTTCACATCTTTGCAGTACAGTCTGATGCCAGTTTCTTGGTAAACGATGAACACAGTACAGAACAAATCAGCTTGTCAAAAGTCAGATTTATTGATTCCCTCTTAAATAGCACTTTAAACGAACATTTTAGTCTATTTTTTTTCCCAACTTGACACTTTTTAAAAAAAAAAGTATTTTATTATTTTTTTAAATCATTACTGGTGAAAAACAAGAACCATTCAGTGGGCATGTTCACTTATCAGAGCAGGAAGCAGGAGTTGTGCGCTCAGTCTGCTACACCATCAGCGTTGCTATTTAGGTTGAGAGACAGACCAGAAAGACTCAAGACAGCCTCCAGTGGGGCACTATAATTTCCCACCTTAAACTTAAAAGCATATTAACAGTTAATTATACAAACAGCACAAATCGTACAGGTAAATCCATAGGCGTCCAAAGAGCAGGTCATTCATTGTTTACGGCAGTGTGTGTGTGTGTGTGTGTGTGTGTGTGTGTGTGTGTGTGTGTGTGGGCGGGGGTCTCTTGTGTGGCCCACAACAACAAAAGGGTGAAAACGGAACAAACAAGAAAACAAAACCCCCACAGGTTACGTCATCCACTCTTGGTGCTTCACAGCTCTTGGTGCTGCTTGACTGAAATCTTGCATAAAGGCCCCTGGCTGAGCAAGCAGGCTTGACGGTTACAGCGGAAGACGCCCTGATCCCTTATCATCATTGTAGTTTGGCCTTGTGAAATTTTATCATTGACTTTCTTTTCTATACCGACATCACCTGGCTGCAAAATTTAAATAAAAGAACAGTTTTGAATCGTTTAGATGAACAGCTTTTTTTTTTTTTAATCTACTGGTGACAAATTCCAAAGCAGTTTTGTGCAAAGATAAACTTCCATCAACTAAGTGAGTTAAGTTCCACAAGTAATTTCATACAGAAACATTGATGAGCTCTATGTTTTTGTTTTTTTTAACACAGACATGTAAAAGAAAAATGCAATAAAAAAAAAGAGGAGGTTGTTGATGAGTGTCCATAATGAGCCCGCGCATCGCAGCCGTAACGCAAAAACCTTCATCTGTTGCTGTGGCGCCTTGTCAGAGGCAGCTGCTGTCAGTGGCCGTTCAGGATTGTCGGAGAGGTGGACTTGTTGCTGGCGGCTATAGAGGAGGACGAGCTGGGCGTGCTGGTGAAGAAGTTGTCCCCTTTCAGTTTGAGATGCTCCGGGAGCTCCAGCTTGACCTTGGCCTCCTCGATGTCGCCCGTGATGGCAGCGATGAGGGCTTCTGTATGTTGGCAGCAGAGATGAAGAAGTCAGGACCAGCAGACAGGCGGATATCAGAAGGATAAAAATAACTCCAAAGTGTGTGTGTGTGTGTGTGTGTGTGTGTGTGTGTGTGTGTGTGTGAGAGAGATATACATCTTACCGAGCGAGTGAAAGCTTTTCTCTGGACGGATGTAACCCACCATGACCACGCTGAGAACTTCCCCATAAAAGTCCTCTTTGAACGTGTGTATCACATGGGTCTCCTAAAGGTCAAACGATTGTACAGTGTTCATGAAGGCAGCTCAAAGTGGAAATTCCATTCCGTCAAAAAGTTCATGGTCATGTTACTCAGCAAAGAACCTGTTCATCTGAAACACCTTCTGTTGCTCACTTGTGCTAAGAATAAAGTCTAATACAGGGAGTTTTCATTTAAATGTTTAACAAATACCTTCAGGGACACTTGTTGCACTTGACACAAGTAAATTTTTTCCAGTCTCATCACTTTTTTTTTTTTAACCAAACTGCACCCATACCGTGTAAAGGTGAATATATTTTTAGTTTCCTTTTTAATTAATATTTCATTTTATTTATTTCATCAACACCTTCTCATTGACAGTGGCAACAACCTCCATGACCCCAATAAAGTGAAACGGTCCCTAAAGGTAGCTGCTCTTATTTCACACTGACCATTGACTTCTTGGTATTTTTGTAGTAAGGGTTCCAGCCAATGCTCATCACCATCTTGAAAACGTCCCCATTGCCCACACAGGCCCAGCCGTAATAGATCCCAGTACTGATATCTGCAGGAAGATGGTCCACCACGGAGTCTGGGAAGTTGGCTGGAGATGGAAAGAGGAGAAACAACAGCAGTCAGGCAGAGAGAATCAAAGTGTTTTGACACAACCATCGGTGGGAAACATAAAACCAGCCATCTGGCCCAATGTCTGCAAGTCTATTCAATAAGATGGACATTCATTTTATTCAAGTTATTTTGACATTTCAGATTACTTGCTTATATTTTCATTTAAAGTAATAATTACAGTACAAAGTGTAAGTACTTGATAAAAATGAGACAACAAGCACATTTGCATTTTAAATATTTATATATTTTTTTATATATGTTATTATTTTACATTCATCTTTATTATGCAATCAGTGTATATGGGGTGCTGGGGTCCATGCCTGCTTTCTTAAGGAGAAGGCCAGGTGACAACATGGACCTTTCCCCAGGTCATCTCACAGTCAACACAGACTGACAGACAAGTGTTGGAATAATCAGTTGGAGTGATTTAGAAAAAAAAACACAACAACAATAAATGAAATATTTATTTTTAAATGGACTACAAAAAAACAGATTTACTGTATTTTTTAATACCAAGGTCAGATATTGAAGTGATGTGTATTTTTGGGCAGAAATGTAAATAAATGAATGAATGAATGAATGAATTACTCATACTCATATATATCTTAGCATGTATCTCATTCGCCATATAGTTTCTTTCAACTGCACGTTAGAGAAACACCCGTTTGCTGGAGAAACAAACTAGTACAACGTGTTACTAAATGCATGGCTTCATAAACTAACTCCTAGTCAACCAGCACTCTGGATATCATCAGTGGGGGAGAACTCATCCTGGTCGAACACAAGCCTGATTCCGTTAATGATCTACAGGGAAGGTCCTTTATCTGTTGTTAGGTTAACCTTATCTTTACAGCCACAAACCATCCACCTGGGTGTTAATTACATTAATTCCAACCTCCCCCATGCCGCACATGTGTTCATTCCCTTTATCTAAAGTGAAATGTAGTTACATAAGAACGGCTTCCTTCACAACCCGACGTGAATGAACGTGAGTCACCGAGGCTGATGTTACTGAGCGCTTGGCCAAAGGACGAACTCTGTCAACGACAATTACCCAACCACATTCACACCGAACATTAGAGTCGTAACGAGACACCTGTGTCCTTATTTCTGCATTTTTAACGTCGACGTCATTTAGCAACCGAGTGCCGTTTCTACACGCAGGCTTCGTCAAAGTGAACGGTCGGCTTGAATTCGAAACTTGGAAGAAGCCTTCGATGTTCCCAATTCGGAAAAGCGATCTGGACTCAAGTACCGGAAGAATATAATATAGTTACAAACAAACAAACAAACACACAAAAAAATAAAATAATAATGACGCAACAATAACGCAGACAAATTAGGAAATGACGACTTGCTGACTGACCTGTGGGGATCCCCAGCTCCTTGCTTCCTCTGCCGAAGCCTCGGATGACCTCTCCCCGGCAAAAGTACGGGAGGCTCTTCATGCTGAGCTCCCCGGTAACAGCAGCTCGGTCGGTGGGCGGAAGGCACGGAATGACCTCGAACGATACTCGGAAGTCCGACTACCTGACCACCAAGTGTACTTCACCTAAACCTTAGAGCCACACTAGCAGCTGCTAAGACACTTGAAGATGTAATATTCCAACTTTTCCCACCCACCCCTAGACAATAGACGTCCACCCTCCTGCCTGCCTGTATTAGTTGGTAGAGCGGCTTAGTTCTTTTTTTTTTGACGTTGCACAAGGCGCATAGAAGTTATGCTAATGTTAACCTAGCAACGCTATCTACTGTAGAGCTAGCTTGGGCAGACGGCCCACTGTTCCTATTGAAGTCTGAACAGCTGCGGAGCCTGGCACCGGAGTTCTCGACATCCCTCGTCACTAAAGTGCGAGAAGAAAATGCCCCCAAAAGAAGAGCAGTCGGTGAAAAGCCGGTCGTTACGTGTGTTATTATACACATCCGACTGCGTAATGCAAGTGCTGACGTCACTGACCGCGTGACTAGAGCTACGCATGTGAAACCTTCAGGTGTCATAGGAGAAAACATCAGACTGTACAGGCTGTCAGTTGACGCAGCTAGAAAGAAAGAGCAAAGTATATTTAGCACCGAGACGTTCTTTTTATTTTATTTTTTTAAAACATCTTCCATAATGAACATCTATGTATTCTGAAAAATATCGAGATGTTTTCATTAGTTAATTATTAGTATCACAATGTGTACCTAGATCATAGTTCCACACGTGAGTAGGTAGGTGCCTATTGAGTAAATGTTTTCAGTATAATACAAATATAGTACATAAGTTGGCAAGCATGCACATAGGAAATGTGAACATCTTAAATTTTGGGGGAATTAAGTCTTTACAGCAGGTAATATTTTTTAGAGTGGAAGATAGGAGGAGGAAAGGGAGCGTACTGAATGCAGCAGTGGAGAGAGTAAAAAGTAGTGTTTGATTTAGAAAATGTACTTAGAGCAGAGGTGAAGGAAATATGGAAGCATTTGTTTGTGTTTCTACAGAATACATGATTAACTTGACGGATCTAAATTAATTTAAACTTTTTGAATGCTGTAACTTCCGAATCTTTCGTCCGGTAAATTCGGCTCGGTAGGTGGCGGTAATGCTCCCTGTGACGAGTACCAAACTGCCATGACACACAAGGGAAGAAGAAGAAGAGAACAAACAATCGACATGTACTTCCGGTGATGGTCACAGGTATTGTGCATATGTTCATTCCAATCTTATCCCTGTTAGTCAAAAAAATGTTATAGTTTCTGTAAACTTAGTTAAAACGTAAAGACGCTGTAGTTGACCATGCTAACAAATATTGCATGCTAGCACATAGCAACGACTGTTCTTGCATTGCCACATTGTTTGCGGTGCAACGATGTAGCAACATCGATTAGCTGCTAATTTCTGACTGAATTAAGTTCAGTAAAGTAGGTTCGGCCAAATACGTGAATTGGTGTCCTTTAAGACATGTATTTTTAATACCGACTTCAATAAAACAACTTAACGTCATCACCTAAAACATTCACTGATGTGGCGCATCAGTACAATTTAATTTAAAAATAATTGTCAAACGTGCAAAATTCTAAACAAAATGCAAAACGCCAGCTAGTATAGCCATTCCAACGTTATTAGCCCACCTCATTGATTTTCAGCTCATTCAAATTATTTCCTGTTTTACTGGTTTGGTCACTTAATTCGGATGTTTCGAAGTTGCGGCAATTTGAATAAAAAACATACTGAAAACAACAGAAATCGTCATCATTGACTGTGATCGAATCGATGGTCGATTTATGACAGTTGATTGGCTAGTAAAAAAAACAAAAACAACAAAAACTTGAAAAAAATATTGATTGTAATCTGAATTTATTCCAAGGTCAAACAATTGATGTGCCTAATTTACAATATTATTTTCATTGTCATTTTTTTTTTTTTTTTTTAATATTTCTCTTGCTTATTTCCAAGTCATTCTATGTATTGGGTAGGTTAGGCATCAATATGTAATGAACTATTTGATTTCAATATCCATCCATCTATTTTCCATACCCGCTTCTTCCCGAGCTCAGGGTCACGGGGGTCTGCTGGAACCTATCCCAGCTGTCACTGGGCGAAGGCAGAGTTTTATTTCAATACATTTTATTTTATGTCCATTTTGCAAGATGCATGCCATATGTGTGTGTGTGTGTATATATATGTGTGTGTGTGTGTGTGTGTGTGTGTGTGTATACATTCAAGCCTATAAATAGATGTGTCTCATTCGCCATATAGTTTCTTTCAACTGCACGTTAGAAAAGCACTCATTTGGGTTAACTTGGGCTGCATGAGATTTGTCGATGTTAGCTTTAAATGCAGTCTTCATTCATCCATCATTCACATTCATAGGCCTCATCTTGGCTCATGCCTGGATGTTTATGCACTCGTCCAAAGTTCACATTGGTTTTTTTTTATTTTAATAGTTTCACAGTTAATACACATATAATGTTGTTTTCTGTTTGTCTTTATGCAGCCTTGACAGTCGTTTAATCCCAGTGCCAAGAAAACAAGAGTGTTAATCAACTCAGCAGAAAAATGCCAAAGGTTGGTGGCTGTGCACCCAGCAGTCGCTGATCGTTTCATTGGCCTGCTATACATGCAGATAATTGTGAAATAACTGCCCAGTTTCCACCTTGTGACTGTTGCACATTCTGGTTTTGTCTGCGCTTAACAGAGAAAGACCTGTGATATACCAGAAGATTCAATGTCTGAAGCTGAATCGGAGGTAAATCGATGCTTTCATTCCGTTCTGTTTTTTTGGTTAGCAATTTGGGCGAACAAGATTTCTCAAACAGTAACTTCACAAAAACAACTGATTATTTCGTATTCTACTAACCATTTTTTATGCTGTGCATATCAAATGTTGAACATCAGATTTTTTTTTTTGTCAAAATCTTTGGTGTATTAGTTTTTAGAATCAACAAGAATGGCTGCTGTTGTCTATTGTGAGACAAATTTTTGCTTGCAAATAATCTGCCATTATATTTTTAAATTGCAAGCACATGTTGTCAGGAAACTGTTTTTTTTTTGGTAACAGACAACCTTTCCCCTCTGTTTAAAAAAAAAGGACTCTTTGTCAGAGATGTCTGAGGACGAAGGTGAAGCCGATCACCTTTCCAATGGAGACAGCGACGACTCCGCCAAGTCAGTCGACCTCGACAGCGACCCCATGGATGATTCCAGTCACAGCTGGCTCTCCGACACCACCGACGAGCCTCCGTCATCCCCGGAGAACAAACGGTCGAAGCTGCCGAGTCCTCAGGCCAGCGCCCGCTCACCAAGGCAGACCTGCGCACCGACTGTGAAGAAGGCAAAACTCAAAACCCCTGCGTCGCCGTCCTTTGACTCAGGCAGTAAACTTTTTGCCGGCAGTAAGAACTACTGTTTGTTCTGCTCCAAGTTAAACAGCAAAATGTCACGACACCTTGAGCACATTCACAGCGACAGACCAGAGGTGGCGGCCGCCTTCCAACATCCCCAAAAGTCCAAGGAGAGAAAGAGAATTTGGAAGAGGCTGATCAACGAGGGGAATTACATTTATTACAAAAACATCTTGAAAACAAAGAAGGGCATCAAGAAAACCCGAGAGCTGTTTAGTTGCCTTTACTGTAAGGGATTATATGTGAAGAAGTCACTGGCAAAGCATATCAGCGTTTGCCCAGATCGAGTCGACGAAGGAAACGCCGGGTCGGAGAAACAGAGGTTCGCCGCGCGCTGCATCCTGGAGGCCAGAGACGACCTCTGCATCAGCAGCGGCTTGAGGAGCGTCCTGGTGGACATGATCTACGACGAGGTGGCCCAGGCGGTCCTGGACGAGGAGCTCCTGCTGCAGTTTGGCGAGCTGCTGTTTGCCCAACACAGCTCCCTGAAGGGGAGCCACGACTACATCCGGCAGAAGCTGCGGCAGCTGGGCCGACTGCTGCTGGAGGCGCGCAACATCACGCCTCTCAAGAAGGTGGAGGATTTCTTCCTGCCGTCCAACTTCCCGCACGTGGTGTCGGCGGTGAACGTGGTGGCCGGCTACGACCGGGAGAGCAAGAGCTACAGGGCCCCTTCGCTGGCCATCAAGCTGGGCTACGAGCTGCAGAAGATCTGCAACATGATCAAGGACAACGCCGTGGACTCGGGCGACGCCACCCGGGCGCAGTCGGCCCAGAACTTCCTGGCCGTGTACCAGAAGAACTGGAACAAGCTCATCTCGGGCGGCGCGCTGACCACGCTGAGGCAGAACGAGCTGAGCAGCAGGAAGAAGTTGCCCTCCGGCGAGGACATCCGGCGCCTGAGCTCCTACCTGGAGGGCGCCCAGGCGCTGGCCGAGAGGAACCTGCGGGGGAGGTTCTCCATGGAGAACTACAGCTCGCTGGCTCAGATCATGCTGGTCCGGACGATGTTCTTCAACAGAAGGGTGTCGGCCGAGGTGTCGTCGCTGAAAATCAGCGACTTCATGGCGCGCAAGGTGTCGGAGGCGGACGCCAACCTGGACATATCCACGTCCAACCTGGAGAGGCACATGTGCAGGTACGTCCGTGAAGGTTCTCAGTCGCCCAGGTCGTCTCAATGTAGAACAGGGCTGTCAAACTCAAAATACACAGTGGGCCAAAATTTTAAACTTTAAAACAAAGTCTTGGAAAAAATAATAATTGTCATCCTCTGGATCTGACGAACCCTTTTTATATGAACCCAAACAGGTTTTGCTTTAACCTGAATATGGAACAAGCAAAGCTTACTTCTATACAGTAAATAACTTAATATATTGCACACATGCAGAATTGAATTTCATATAAAAAAAGAAACTTGTCAAAATAAATGAAATGTAGATAAAAATCATATGACTGTTGCAGCCTTCTGGTTTAAATTTCAACAGTAACCTTTTTCCAGGGGCTAATATTATATTGAAGAATAAAATACCAACAATAAACCAATGAAGTCATAATAATAACTTTCAATGGACATCATGTCCTGATTGACGTGCCAGAATACCAGCAGAGCATCCTGGGATTTGGCCAGCTGTAATAGTGATTTTGCATTGCCTGATGGGCCAAATATAATTACACTGCTGGTCAAATTTGGCCCTTGGTCTAGAATTTGACACTTATGATGTAGAAGGTCGAAGGCCTTGAAGATCGCAAAAACAAGTCCAGTTCTCACAACTTAACTGTAGCAGCGTTTTAATTTAGTGTTGGCATATTATTGTTTTTTTTTTTATTGTTTAGACTTAGTGTTCATTATTATTCCTGACACAAGGTGGCAGCAGTTAGGAAAGTTGGGCTGAGGAGAGAGGGAGGGGTGGAGCACAGGACACATCATGTGTATTCAGCAGATCTGAGGAAGGAAGCTTGCTTATAAACAAGAGGTGGTTTTATTTTGGACTTTTAAAAAAATAAAACCCACAAGAGTGGACCGGACCTTTTGTACGTCGTGGCCAGAGTGGAATCGGTTTGAACTGAAGCTCTGTAAGGAATAATCGGAAATTGCCATTACATGAACCCTTGTACAACACGTGCAGGTACTTCACCAGGATGGAGATCCGAGCCAACAGTGGGAAGTTGGTGCCCGTGTTGCTCAAACCCTCCTTTGTCTCGGGCTACGAGCTCCTGATCAAAGCCCGCGAGGCGTGCAGGGTCCCCAGCGCCAACCCCTTCCTGTTTGGCTGCCCCAGGGCGCTGTCGGCCTACCGGCCGGCCACCTGCATCCAGCTGTACGCCATCAAATGCGGCGCCAAGGACCCCAAGCTGCTGTCGCTGCTCAAGATCCGCAGGCACTTCAGGACAATGCTGCAGCTCATCAACCTGGACAAGGACGAGGCCGAGCAGATCCTGGGCCCCGGCAATCAGCTGCGGAGGCTCAAACACGACAGCGACCTGCTGTTGGACGACAGCGAAATGTACCTGGACGGTAAGCAAGGCGCCGCCGATACCCCAGAGCTTTCCGAGAGTTGGCTCTGGTTAATGTTGTCAAGATTGACCCGAGGTTTTAACTAGAGGTGCACCCATACCAATAGCAGTCATGGGTATTGGTACCAATACCGGGGTTGAGACCTCTACTCATACTTGTAAAATACGTGCCGACACCCTGACACTGATACCAGTTGTAAAGGCATATGACAATTTTGTAAAATTTGTGTTTGTACTGCAGTGAAACTTTTTCTAGAAAAACGAATGTCGTTCAAATAACAAAACTATGTCGAAAAAAATGTGCAATGGCCTTCATAAGTACTCGGCATCAGTACCGGTGAGTACTGAAACGCAAGTACTCGTCCTCTACTTGTTCTGTCAGTAAGTGGTATCGGTGCTGACAGAGAGTTTCAATGTTGACCGCTGCTCAGAACTGCCAGCAGAGTTTTTGGGCGAAGGCTCAAGTTTGGAAACTCTTAAAGGTTGGGCTGTTGTGTGAAACGACTGGAAGCGAATGCAACCTCGCGCTGATTTTTGCTATTTGTGTTTCTACAGAGAAGCTGCAGGTCCGAATGAGAGGCGTCAAAAAGGACAGAAAAGGTGCGAGTCGCTGTCAGCGTGGCACAAATGTTTCCATGTGTTTTTGTCTGAAAGCCAACAATTCTCTCAATATACAGGACACAATACAGGACAGTCAATAATCTTGCAGGCTGTTAAATTGATCCCTAATATCCATCTGTTGCACTCAAAACAATGTAATAAGCAATCAGCATTCACAGACTGTGCCCAACATCACTTTAATCCCACAGTTAAAATGTTTTTGTCTTATTTTGTTTTTTTCAATGTTGTCCTTTTGTCCCTCCCACAGTATCAGAAAATCCCCTCAAGCACAGGTGGGGGCAGGCGGAGGTTGCAGCCGTGGAAAGACACCTGATGCAGTTCATCAAGCGGCAAAAGGTCCCGCAGAAGAAGGACTGCGTGGCGTGTCTGGAGGCGGAGCCGCAGGCGCTGAGGACGCGCTCCTGGAGGGGCGTGAAGGACTACGTCCGGAACAGGATCACCTCCCTCTCCCTCAGGACCGGAGGAGAGAGAGGTGGAGGTGAAGAGTCGACTTCAGGAGACACGAGGGAGCAACAGACGCCTTCAGCCAGACACAGGCCGCATGACGAGGAGGAGGAGGAGGAGGAAGAAGAAGAGGAGGATGAGGAGGAGGAGGAGGAGGAGGAAGAAGAAGAGGAGGAAGAAGAGGAGGAGCAGGAGGAAGATGAACAACAGAAGGAGGAGGAGCAGGAGGAGGAGCAGGAGGAGGACGCCAGTGAGGGTGAACAACAGGACAGGGGACGTTACGAGGTGAAAAGGGACGCTGGAAGTAAGCATTTTTTTTTTTTTTTTTTTTTTTAATTGAATTTTAAAAAACATGGCATGAGACATCAACTACAGACATGCTGCCATCTGTTCCAATTGTGTGAACCCCTTGCAGTGTCTGCACTCTGATCCTCGCTTATTGATACTTCCTGCATCCACCTCATCAGGAGCGTTTCAAATATGTACCTCTGTTCTGTGGCGTCTCTCCCAGGGGTGGGCAAACGTTTTGACTGGTGGGCCACAGTGGGTTGTAAATTTTGAGAGAGGGGCCGGAGCAGGAGCATATGGATTGGGTGTGTTGATTGACCCACCTCACAGAAGAAAAAAAATATATCACAGGATATGGAGAAAACTTGCTTTCATGTCAATTGAAAATGAACAAAAGCGCTGCAACAGAATGTCTCTGAAGCCCCACGGTATTTAGCTCCTGATTGAAATCACTCTTCAAATGCAGGAAAAATTGATCAATTACAGTTATTTTATGACTTACTTACTGTTAATGTCATTTCTTCGAGTTCGGTGGGCCGGATTAAACGGGCTGTAGTTTGCCCATGCCTGGTCTGTCCTCCTTTGAGCCCTGAAAAAAACACCTGTGGATTTCAGGCAATTCAAGGATTTGATCCTCTGTCTTTTGATCTTGGACCTCCTCCAGAATCTCTGAATCATCGACCGGTCCAGTTTTCCAGCATTCTCTCTCCAGCGTGCTTCCTCTGACGGTGTCTTCGTCCACAGTGCATAGGGATAACAAAGGACACCGGGTTATTCATTTCCAATGATGCTGTTTCCAAAGTAGTGTATGTGTTCAGACTAGATCAACAGTGTTTCTCTGTTACACTGGAACAAGTGCGTAGTCTGTCCCCAACTCCAGCCAAACCCTGTGATTGCGACATATTTTCAAGTTGTCCCTCTGCCTTTTCAACACGCAGGTACAGAAAATTCCCACAAGCACAGGTGGGGGCAGGCGGAGGTTGCAGCGGTGGAAAGGCACCTGATGCGTTTCATCAAGCGGCAAAAGGTCCCGCAGAAGAAGGACTGCGCGGCGTGTCTGGAGGCGGAGCCGCAGGCGCTCAGGACGCGCTCCTGGAGGGGCGTGAAGGACTACGTCCGGAACAGGATCACCGCCCTCTCCCTCTCCCTCAGGAGCGGCGAGCAAGCCACGCCTTCATCCAGACATCTGATGCATGACGAGGACGAGGAGGCCGGCGAGAGTCAGCAACAGACCAGGAGACACTGGGCCGGAGCCAGAAGCACCTCTGATGGTCAGAATTTTACAGATTTGCAAGTGTTGCATCCCATACAGTCTATGATGGATAGTTTCCAATTTGCTTAAATTTAATCTAATTTTATCTTGTTTTATTTTATTTAATAAAATAAAAGTAAAAAAATCCATTTATTTTATTTCTATTTATTTATTTATTTATTTATTTATTTATTTATTTGTTTATTTATTTATTTCAGGCATTTTCAATTCATGGCCGATGTTTCTTTCTGCCGCAGGTGCCAAGAATGGCCATAAACGTAAATGGAAGAAGTCAGAAATCCAAGCCGTCGAGAGACACCTCTTGTATTTCATAAACCAGTACAAAGTCCCTCAGAAATACGACTGCATTGTGTGTCTGGAGGCTGAACCGGAAGCACTGAGGAACCGGTCCTGGAAAGGTGTGAAGGACTATGTGAGAAACAGGATCACTGCCCTGAAAAACGCCAACAGATGCCGATCGGATGATTCCGAGGGGCCGCAGCAGCAGAGCCAGCGCTGGGGAGGTTCGACTGAAAGTGAGGCTGCTCAAAGTTTACATCCTTTTGATCAAATCCAATATCGGTTTCATACCACGCGCAGACTGGCCGTGAAATTGCCTTTGGTGGTATGTTTGACATGTTTACTTGATGAATCAGTCGTTCTTTCCATTTCCAATGCACGTTCAAAAATCAAAACATTTAAAACTTACAGATTGTTTTGTTGATTAGATATTTTTCTAATTAGTTTTTTTTGTATCTGACATGAAAAACCAGAAGACAAAAAACACGACAGCTGCAACATTCAAGAAATCTCAGCGAGTGTAAATCTGATTTATGAATCATTAAAATGGATTTCACTGCCATGGCCTGTTTTACCCTTTTCATATTTTGACATGAGCCTAAAAAACAAATGCAAGCGTTTACTGCCGAGCGTGCAAACTCAGTGATCTTTTTGCTCTTGCTCTTGCTCTGCTGGGACTAGGAGTTGCAACATGGAATCACAAGTCTCCAGCCTCCTTTGGCTTTGGCTCAGGCTTTCGTCACGACGCAGCCGGAACGAGCGCGGCCGCACCTTCGAGATCTGCCGGCGCCAGAAAGAAAGGTAAAAAATTGACACGTTTCAACTCAATTGATCAGCTTTTATTTGTACAGCGTTAAATCCCACCCAAAGGCGTCTCAAAGCTTCTATGTACAATCGGAGGAAAACCAGCTGAGCCCCCCCAAAGCAAGAAAGGTGTGACAGTGGCCAGGAAGAACTGCCCTGTTTGAAGAAACCTGGAGCCAATCCAGACTCCAGAGGGCGCTCATCAAAGCCTTGATAATATAGATATTATGTGGTGTTGTCATAATACTGGATTTCAGACTTCGATACGATATTTTGAGAAGTATTGATTTTCGTTACGATTTTCGATATATCGATACTACAGAGAAGTCATATCGTATCGTTTTTCATTTTCAGCATCGAAAAAATATCGATATATAGATATTTTTGACAACACTAATAGATATAGATATATGAATAGGTAAATTAAATATAGAAATACAGAAAGATAAGCATAAGTATTTGACATATATAAATATAAACATGTATATGTATATAAATGAATGTGTCGTTATACATGGAATTATTATACCTTTATTTAAATAGACTTAAATGTATAGTAGTGGGCTGCTTTAGCTGCTCATCTATAATGTATTTGTGTTTGGGAGGATAAGAGTTTCTAAAACTAAACTGTGTTGGACCGTTCTTGACCACTCACAGATGTTGTATTTACACACCGCAGGTTCCGAAAACAAAGGCAAACATAAATGGGGGGAGGCAGAAGTGGATGCTGTGGAAAGACACATGATGCATTTCATCCAAGGACACAGAATTCCTCAGAAAAATGACTGTGTGGAGTGTCTGGAGGCGGAGCCAGAAGCGCTGAGCGCCCGCACCTGGAAGGGTGTGAAGGACTACGTCCGAAACAGGATCACCGCCCTCGAGAGACAGAGTGGGACCTCCGTGTCCAGGTCCGGCCCGAGGAGCCGTCGATGATGAGTGAAGCAGTGTGTTGATGTTTGAATATGAGTAGTTGAAATCACTAGGATACAAGTGCATAACTGAGTCTGCCACATGGCAGAGACTGTTTTCAGTTGACGATTTAAAGGCCTTCATATCTTTATTATTATTGTTTTTTTTTATCAAAAAAAGTGTACTGTTTTTATTCACTGATCTTCGCAATTGTAGGGTGACATTTGATCCTTGTTTTAGAATATCCGTTTGTGGTTAACACTCATGTTCGGTCACTGCTGTTACTTTGTACAGGACAGTAACCCACCCATACTGTTGTATACTTGCGGATTGTGCGTCCTCCGTTATTGCAAAACGGTTTGTCTGTGGATGTTCCCTCTCCAACTACAATAGACTTTCATGTCATCGATTTTACATGTTGGTGATTAATGTTTAACGTTCCTTGACTTCATCAGTTAACAAAATCTACCAGGTTATCCTATATTCCACTAGCAAAATAAAAGGCATGGTTATATCATGTTGCGTTGGTGATTCGTGCAGCTAGTCAGGCCTAGGCTCTTTTCCATAAGGTGTATGTAAACAGTGAGTTCCCATGCAGTGGCAGAGGGTGTTTTGTGTATGTGATATAGGTAGTTAAAATATTTAAAAGCTGCAATGAGCTTACTTACCTATTCCAAAGTTACTTATTGTATAGCGGAAGCTAATATACCCAAAGAATTATATTTAATTTCACAGCATCTAAAATAAATATTAGACCACTTGTAATATGTACACTATTTAGTAGAAGCTCGAGTCAAAGAAGCATGTGCAGTGTTAAATGTAAAGGGGTAATTTAAAAAAAGTAAAAGAAAAAAAAGTGAATGCTTTCTTGCATTTCTTAGCCAATCATTTCAAAGTTCTAGAGAACAAGAGGATAAATCATTGAACTAATCTCTGTTAGCAGTCATTGGAATGATGAAAACACCTTTTACCTCATTTTTCTTCTTTTTTTTTTTTTTTAAAGAAATAAAACACTGTTGTTGCACTTCACAGGTCGAATTTTATCATGTTTGCGAATGGCCCTTTATTTTGAAAAGCAGCGGAAATGGCCAGCGAGCGCTCCTCGATTTTGCTAACAATAATAATAATAATAATAACAATAATAATGATAAAATTGTGTCTGTGTTGTTTTAAAAGAAATTCAGATTATATTTTGCTTGCACGACAGTATGTTAATGCGCCGTCAAGACCAACCGTGTGTCGGTGTTTTGTTTCCGCCGCATCAGGGAAGTCAAGCCGGTAACGTGACCACAGTGGCGCTGGCGGACAAGAGTAACTGCCAAAGCTCCCCGATTCCTAAAGGTATTGTGTCTTTTTTCTTTTTTTAGTTTAGGCAGATGAAATAAGACTGTTATCTTAAATCTAGATCCTTTTTTAATAATATGATTCACTCGCAATAAGTATGGGCTTGCTTGCGCCTGTTTGGAGACGCTCATATTAACATTACGATGTGCTTATTCTTCGATTAAAAAAAAAATCTAGCTAACCAGACCGCCAGGCTCGCTTGAGCACATTTCAGCTGCTTAATATTTTCAATATCGAGACGATCTTTAATCACAAGCGCCAGTTGTGATCACGCAATTCGGAAATCCTGATGGTATGATATGTCGATGGCGAATCCAATTCCACGGCTGTTGCTGCGTCTTTTTGTTTGTTTGTTTTTTTACTTTTACTTTCGTGCCAATTTTTCGTCGGTGTTAAATGTTTTATTTTTGCTCGCGATACGGTCGTGATATTATGGTTATGCCCTGCCTGACCCCTTATCATCATCAGTGTTGCATTTTGCCCTAGCCATACACGAGCTCACCACCAGGGGGAAGCAGCCCAATCAGCTGAGGGTATGAAGGATGATGGACTTCCCCGCAGCCAATCACAGCCGGACACCCTGCGTCCCCTGGGCGGCCTACAGCGGACGGTGCTCTGCTGGAAGCCAGGGACCTGCTCGTCACCCTCTTCCCGACTTGGAGCACCTCAGCCTCGGCTCACCACCAGCAGCTGACCTGGGATGCTGCTTGGACCAGTCGCATGTGTTCAACCAGGGCTTCCAGAGCAGCATCAAGGCTGCCGCCGCACCTGTGAGTGACCCCCATCCTCACCCTTGTCACAGTGCGCTGGCTGCATGCGCAGGGAGAGAAGTTTAATTTGACCGAACGTTTCACACCTGCAAACTATAGCATCTACAGCAAGTCAGAAGCAGATTGAACAGGGCTCTAACCTTCATAGGATGCTGATGTAAATATCCATACTCACAAATATACAAAAATATACAAGGCACAGCATATAGAGATACACATAAAATGAACTTTGTGAACATTGCAAACATACATTCCATTAATCAACTCAAATGTATATCTCAACTTCTCTTTCAAACCTAGCAGTAGGAATGGTGAGAGGCCGACTGTAAGAAGATCACACTGAAAACATTTAATAAAGGCAAACAACGACAGTAATAATTAAAGAATAATGATAAACCCCACCCCCGCAGCCCAATCACGTTTTTTCTGGCTCCGCCCACTGACGCAACATCATCCGACCAGTCGATAAAATGCAAATACCTAGCGCTGACCGCGGTCTTCTGTCAAACATCATCCTCACTTCCTCTGCAGTTCTCAAACACCCTCCAGCCTGTGCAAAATGGACCTCAGTTTCCGTGTGAGGGCCACCTGCCCGCTGACTCTCCAGCACCACCGCTGGCCCCCGGCAGCCCAACACCCAGCCGTACTTTGGATACGGGCAAAATCCCGCCTCACCTGCTGCGACTCTTCCACAACAGCTTCCTCCTTGGCCATTTCCTCCTCCTGCTCCTCCACCTCTTCACTGCAAAGGTAGGTTCACTTGTGCCTGCCATGCATTGATGTTAACAAACCCTCCCAAAAAAAGATGCGTCGGTGGCAATAAATGCCTCTTAAAAAGACTTCCATACGGTCCTGGTCAGTCTGAGAAACCCTGCTAGCGAGAGCTGTGCACTTGTATACACCCTGATGGCTGCAGGCAGGAGTGACCTGCGGAAGCAGCTCCTTCTTACGCTGAGGGTGCAGCAGTTTTGAGTTCAAGGAGCTGCTCAGGCTCTACAGAGTGTGACGCGGGGGCTTGGAGGTGTCTTGGCTATGTTGCACTGCAGAAGAACATTACCATTCATTGGCCACAATGAAAAAAAAAAATGGATAAAGAAGATAAGAAAAGGAGGCGGTACAAATATATTTACGTGAAAGCAACAGGTGAAAAGAGTTGTCATCTAAATGTCATAATCTCAAATGCGTTATGATTGTAATGATCAAGTTTTGTATTTCTGTTTTACTCTCCTTCGGGAACATAAACGTTTCCACTTCAGCCAATGAGGACGGTGCTGGCACGCTGCAGGTCGGCAACAACACAGCAGCGCCATTGGAGACACCTAATGGAGATGTAAGTTGCATGCAAGTGATGATTCCTGTAAGTGACACATGCTGCTCTGGCAACACGTCGAGGTTGAAGGTTGAAATCTCTGCTCGCTTCAGTCTTCCAGCTTGAAGTCTCGTTACGGCCTGGACCCCGCCACCCTGCCCAGTGTCGTGAGTTCCATTCTTTTTCTGCTCGTCCACGTCTTTAGTCAACTGACACATTCATTTACTTAATTATTGTTAATGGGTTAATAGCCGGTTTGCACGCAGACAATAAGTCTAAAAATAAACAAATGATGAAAGATGTTTGTATAAGAATACGGTGACCGAGAGCTGCAAACGTGTTGAAAACACAGAAAGGCTGTAAAATACAATCGCAACCCTTGCGTCTCCTGGAAAGTTGCTGTAGTGGTTAACATTAGCAACACTGATAACAGCACTTTTAGTTTCACCGTTTCATGAAAAACATTAAAAAAATGAAATAAAATAACAAACACCAGCACGCTAACGTTAGTTACGTAGATCAGTTTTTCCCAATAATGTTGCCAAAGGGGAAAAATTCTCTTTTATTCAACTTCTTCCACCTCTACCTAACTGAATACAGAGAAATACATCCTTCTCTTGTTTTAAAGATGGACCGATCCCGCAGGGTTGGTCAGTCCCTCGGTTTGGTGCCCCTAGTGGTACGGTGCACTTTGTTTGGTTTCGTGAATTTGCAGTGTTTCTCTCTTGCAGTGTTTCTGTGTTAGCAGCGCGTTTGCAGCCCTTGGCCACCATTTAAAAATGTTTAAAATCACCATTTTTGAATTTGCTAACATATATACTGATAACAGACAAGTAATATATTTTTTGTTGTTTTTTGTTTGTTTGTTTGTTTTCTTTTTTGCAACTGTGTTCCTGTGTCTCAGGTGAAGGTGCTTGCAGACGACCGGGCCAAGTGGGGGGGCAAGGTCTTCGTCTCAGAGCCTTTGTCCGACCCCCCTCCTATGGCAACCACTTCCTGTGTCGTAGAGGACAGAGGTAACACCTACAAATAGACTCTACAATTAATTGTTTTTTATAACAATGACTTTATTGAATTTTCAAATGTGAAAAGAGGACCAAACAAAGCAGAACATGGGTCAAATCAAAACCTAGATGGACCACAACTGTATAAGACTCAACAGCAATAAAATAGAACTCCTCATCATTGGACCCAAATCTCTCCTCCCCTATGTGCAGAACTTTACCCTCCTCATCGACGGTCATCATGTCACCCACTCCCCCCTTGTACGCAACCTAGGTGTTATTATGGACCCCGCCCTCTCCTACCAATCATACATTGATCACATCACTAATCGTTCTTCTTTCACCTCCGTAACATTGCACGTATCTGTCCCTCACTCTACCATACCACAGCTGAAATACTCATTCATGCCTTCATCACTTCCAGACTTGATGATTGCAACGGCCTTCTCTTTGGTTTTCCCTCCACTTATTTACAAAAATTAGAATACATCCAGAACTCTGCTGCCCGCCTCCTCACTCTCACCCGCTCCAGGTAGCACTTCACCCCCATCCTCCAACAGCTCCACTGGCTCCCTGCTCAGCAACGCATCCAGATCAAACTCATTCTCACCCACAAGTCAACAACACCGTCCCACCCACCACCTCCGCTCTCCTGACTCAAACCTCCTAATGCCCATCACCCGCACCAAGCACTGGACTTTGGGGGTCCGAGCCTTTGCTGCCGCTGCCCCCACACTCTGGAACTCACTCCCACAACCCATCAGGAACTCGGACCCCCTGCAGACCATTAAATCCCTCCTCAAAACTGGCCTTTGCTTAATCCTTTTTTTTTCTTCTTCTTCTTTTTTTTTTTTTTTATGTAAAGCGTCTTTGAATGTCCAAAAAAGCACAACATAAGTCTAATGTGTTATTATAATTATTATTATAGGTCAGCAGGTGAACAAAAAAGTGACATGAATGTGGCAGTGCATTAACACACAGGTCCTAATAGGCTGGGGGCATTCTATGAAACGAAAAATACACTCCTATACACTCCTCTTATACACATGGTCATTATAGCAGTGCTAGCAAAATGATTACCAGAAAAAGCTAGTGAGTCCATACAACTTTCATACCATCCAATGGTTTAAGAATAGAGGAACAAATTTCAGCAGAGGGTGCACGTATTCTACCCCATGTTCATTCAATAAATGACAGATCATTATTTTTCTACATTGAATAAATCCAACCCACTCCTTTTGAAAAGTCTGCTGTTTGAAGAATTATTTTCTCCAGGTAAGCAGGAAGATAATTCCCTAAACCAAATGGCCAACCTCCACAAGTCAGTTAATCCAGGAAACCAAAAATGAAACTGCATAGTGCATCCTGGCGTCCTGTTCCCTTGCTGTCTGTGGCCTCCACTGTCTCTGCCTACACCACCACCTTCATCTTCACCTCCAGGTAGCGCCAGTCCGGATGCCATCCGCTCCACCTCCTACTACCTTCCATGTGAGGGTCAGACCGCCCTGCTCAGTCGACTGCCACTAGGGGCAGTGGTCACCCCTTTGGCCAATCAACATGCTGGGGAGGTCAGTGAGAACATTGCTTATTTCATAGTGCCACATAGCTAATGTGATGAGAACCTCAGGCGGGACTTCTTGGATGAGCTGAGCTGATGTTGGAGGTCTTGTAGCTAAAAACACTTGTGCCTCTAAGAGAAGACAGGACGATGATGTAATTTGTAAAGGCAGTGCACGTACTGGATGAAGCACTCATTTTTGTATTCTTAATACACTGAACAAAAATATAAACGCATCACGTTTTGCTCCCATTTTTCATGAGCTGAGCTCAAAGATCTAAAACTTTTTGGATATACTCAAAATTTCTTTCAAATATTGTCAAAAATCTAAGATTTAAATCTGACATTTAAATCTCAGATTGTCTGAGATAATCCATCCCACTTCACAGGTGTGACATATCTGATGTCACTGATTAGACAGCGTGATTATTGCACAGGTGTGCAGTTTTATCACATAGCCCAATGCCACAGATGTTGCAAGTTTTGAGGGAGCGTGCAGTTGGCGTGCTGACTGCAAGAATGTCCACCAGAAATGTTGCCCGTGAATTGAATGTTAATTTCTCTACCATAAGCCGTCTCCAAAGGCGATTCAGAGAATTCGGTGGCACATCCAACCGTCCTCACAACCACAGACCACGTGTAACCACACCAGGCCAGGACCTCCGCATCCAGCATGTTCACCTCCAAGATCGTCTGAGACCAGCCACCTGGACAGCTGCTGAAACAATTGGTTTGCATAACCAGAGAATTTCTGCACAAACTGTCAGAAACTGTCTCAGGGAAGCTCATGCTTGTCGTCCTCATCGGGGTCTCGTCCTGGCTGTTCGTCGTCTGAACCGACTTGAGTGGGCAAATGCTCACATTCGATGGCGTCTGGCACGTTGGAGAAGTGTTCTCTTCACGGATAAATCCCGGTTTTCACTGTTCAGGGCAGATGGCAGACGGCGTGTGTGGCGTTGTGTGGGTGAGCGGTTTGCTGATGTCAACGATGTGGATCGAGTGGCCCGTGGTGGCGGTGGGGTTTTGGTATGGGTAGGAGTACGTTATGGACAACGAACACAGGTGCATTTTATTGATGGCATTGTGAATGCACAGAGGTACCATGACGAGATCCTGAGGCCCATTGTTGTGCCATTCATCCACGACCATCACCTCATGTTGCAGCATGATGATGCACAGCCCCGTGTTGCAAGGATCTGTACACAATTCCTGGAAGCAGAAAACATCCCAGTTCTTGCATGGCCAGCAGACTCACCGGACATGTCACCCATTCAGCATGTTTGGGATTCTCTGGATCGTCATATACGACAACGTGTTCCTGTTCCTGCCAATGTCCAACAACTTCGCACAGTGATTGATGAGGAGTGGACCAACTTCCACAGGCCACACAATGTGTTGCACTGCGTGAGGCAAATGGTGGTCACACCAGATACTGACTGGTTTTCAGACTCCACCAGGCCTCCCCAATAAAGTAAAACTGCACATTTCAGAGTGGCCTTTTATTGTAGGCAGGCTAAGGCAGACCAGTGCAATAATCATGCTGTCTAATTAGCATCTTGTTATGCCACAACTGTGAGGTGGGATGGATTATCTCAGATAATCTCAGATTTGTAAACAATATTTGAGAGAAATGGTTATTTTGAGTATACAGAAAAAGTTTTAGATCTTTGAGTTCAGTGTTGCGTTTATATTTTTTGTTCAGTGTACATTAAAGGTCCAGTGTGTAATATTTGGATATTTTTGAGAAGAAACAGCGACATTGAGTGGTCAGATTTTAGATTGCGGCACTCTTTTGAGGCTTAGCCTCCCTCTCCTGAGTTTGCCAGTGAACTACGGTGACCTGCGCACACAAACCTGGATACATGGTTCACCTTCTTCTTCTTCTACTTCTTCTTCTTCGTTTGTTTATTTGAGGATGCCAGCGTTCACCCAAAATATGAAACGCGCTGTCAGGCAGCTGGATTGTCCACACCAGGCTTCCATAGAAATATCGTAAAGCAAATGGCAGCTAACCATGAATGTATTATTGTATTATAAGAACTAACTGGAAACTATCTAACCCTTGCTGTATGTATGTGTGTGTGTGTATATATATATATATATATATATATATATATATATATATATATATATATATATATATATATATATATATATATATATATATATATATACACACAGCTTGATATACATAGGTTTTGTATAGTGTATATAGATTAGTCTAGGTTTTTGGTATGTATAGTGTATATTAAAGATTGTTTTGATTAATTTGTGTAAATATAGGATATATTGTTTTGTTTTTTGTCATTTATTACTGCTGCAACAAAGATTTCCCCATTGTGGAATAAATCAAGTCGAAATCTAATCTAATTTGTGCACGTGTATGTGTGTTTGTTGTGTGTGTGTGTGTGTGTGTGTGTGTGTGTGTGTGTGTGTGTGTGTTCCTCAAGCCCCTGCCAGTGTGCCAAGACAATGAGTGCGTGACTGGATGTGTTTGGTGCGGCGCCCTCATGTGTCCGCCGATGGAATGGCACGACTGTGGCCAGAGGTTTTACTGTCCCTTCTGTGGGAAAGTCAGCGAAGGTAAGAACTGGAACCGGCAAATGGAAACAAATGGAGCAGCACTGTGGTGCGCATCTTCTTCTTCTTTCGTATGTGCTCATCACATGTCCAGCTCAGTAGCGTATAGCCATGCCCTCATCTCAGGTCCCACATCCAAGAGGCCGCCCATCCGAGGGTGGTCTACACAGGGGACAGGCGGTGACGGTCACGTGCTGCTCCGTCCGCCAAGCCCCACTTCCACATGGATGCTTTGAAGCGTCCCACCCCAGTTCTCAGGCGGTTCAGCATTGCAAGTCCATTGCCGACGTGGTAGATCCTCTCTTTAAATCCCGCTTCCTGGGTCCTGGATGTAACAGTGCATGCGTGTTGGCCTGGCTGACTCCCACTCCCGCTTCCAGGCTGCTGCCAACCATGCCTCTGTAGACATGTCCCCAGGGGTGGACCTGAGGAGATCTTGTGCCAGGGTTGGTTCCCACATCCTGGTTTAGGCCGCCTTCCATTCCCTCCCAAGGTGTTCGACGCATCATGATGACCAGATCATTGGCGTAGCCATCTTGCTGGGATGCGTGCACATAATGCGATGGTTCTTTACTGACTATTTGGTTGATAGACTTGCAGATCTGATTTACATACAGTTTTTCCCGTCCTCTCTTTTATATTGTATACAAATATGCATCCAATATTTTATACAAATATACAGAAATATTACTCTTATATATAAACTCATATAACTCATTCATTCATCTTCTATACCTGCTTATTCCAATTCAGGGTCACGGGGGTCTGCTGGAGCCTATCCCAGCTGTCTTAGGGCGAAGGCAGGGTGACACCCTGGACAAGTCGCCAGTTCATCGCAGGGCCACATAGAGACAAACAACCATTCACACTCACATGCACACCTACGGACAATTTACAGTGTTCAATTGACCTCACATGCATGTTTTTGGAGTGTGGGAGGAAGCCGGAGAACCCGGAGAGAACCCACACAGACACAGGGAGAACATGCAAACTCCACACAGAAAGGTCCCAGGCCCGGGCCCCGGAATCGAACCCACGACCTTCTTGCTGTGAGGCGGCAGCGCTAACCAATGCGCCACCGTGTCGCCCAACTCATATAACTTTTATGTTTAATTATATAGTATATATTACATTTCACAAATCATGTAACTAATTATATTATATTGTTATTGTGTTTATTATATTATACTTTACCTTCACCTTATTACTATTATTATTTTACTGATATTATTATTGCAATTACTGTTGATATCATTAATATATGCTCAATGGTTTAGTGTCATGCTTTGCATTCCATTGCAACTAATTATATTATATTATATTATGCAGTATTATATTATACAGTATTATATTATATTATATTGTATAGTATTGAATAACTTCAAACACCTTATCTGTACTTGCCATTTAAAAAAAAATCTTTTTAGCATTGTATTTTTGCCACTTTTTAAACTTTGTACATACTTTCTTTATTCCTTGCATGCACAATCACGTCTGGTTCTTCCACACCAACATTTCGCTGCCATGTAACGTGACAAAAATCTTCTCTCTTCCCCTGCGTGTCAGTGCCGTGGCAGCACTACCAGCCCACCAGGGGGCGCAGGGGTCCGAGTGGATAAAGACATCAGACCTGAACTCAGCAGAGGCTCATATGAGATAGTTAGCTCTCAAAAGGTTGGTTTTTTCCTCCTGCACGAACAGTGACTATTCACATTAAAAAAAAAAAATTATAGAAATGTGTGTTGATACACAAAGGCCGCATTCCATTACCTCTTTAAGGAGACGTTTCACATTTCCATTGAGAAAACAGAATCCGATAGAGATGGATTGTGTGCATGACTATAGCAAGTGTGAACTTAAAAAAAATGATGATGATGATGATGATGATGATAATAATAATAGTAGTAGTAATTCACAATAATAATTCTTGAAATAGAATTATTTATTTATTGTATTTTTTACCACTCAGGTCCAGACAGAGTTGTTGTTTAATTAACCGTGTCATATTTCAAGGACCACCCACCCACCTTCTGAAAAAATGACTCACTCAGATGTTGCAAATTTGACTTTGACGGGAGTGAGACCTCACTTGGGGTTTGAAGCGATGACCTCAACAATCCGTTGACGCCTCTTGAAGGTGCGCTTGTTTTTGTTGGCCAGGCTGAGCCGGCGGCGCTGCTCCTGGCCGTGGACGTGTCGGCCTCGGCGCTGAGGGGGGGACATCTGGAGTTCGCCGTGCAACAAATCCTGCTGCTGCTCAAGTCTCTGAGCAGGTGAGACAAACAAACACGCCCACCGTCCAACACCTGCAGTAACACCTGTGCCGTCCGTGACGTCCCTCAGACCAGCAGCTGGGAGAGGAAATCCTCTTTTTGTTTTCTTCCTCATCTTCAGCCAGGACGGTGAGACCTGGTTGGACGTCCGTGTCGGGGTCATGACGTACGACAGTCAGGTCCACCTGTACGACCTCCACCCGACCTTGACCCGCCCACACATGCTGGTCATCACTGAGACTGACGACCTGCAGCTTCCTGTGAGAGAGGGGCTTCTGGTGCCGCTGAGGGACTGTCTGCACAGTGTGGAGAGGTTAGAGACTGACTGACTGATTGACTGGCTGGCTGACTGATTCATTGGCTGACTGATTCACTAGCTGACTCACTATTATATGACATTATGTATATAATATACTATTATATTATATTATATACAATATATCAGTTAGTCATCAGTTAGTGGATTGCCTTTTTTTCCGAGTGTTGTCCTGATGATCCGTGTGTTTGTTGAATGAAGAGTCTTAGGGGAAAGCTGCCAATTTCAATATGTCTTTAGTAAACAAGTTCATTCAGGATACAAATATACAGAGCTCTGGGTTGAGTTCAAAACCCTAACATCAACAATGTTTTGTCAGGGCAAGAAGTGTGACTGCTATTTTCTCCGTGACCCAGTCTTTTTATCCAAACAAAATAAACAGATTCTTCATGCAGACCCGCTCCTATGTTGTCCAGGCTTGTACATGGCCTCCACACCCCAGCCTCATTGGATGTTGCTGCAGCCTTTGTTGTCAGTTTCTGGCTGATGTCAGAGACAGGCAGAGATCGACACATGTCGCAAGTCCTTATTTGGCAGAGAGCCAAATGTTCCCCCCTCCTGGTATTGCCGGCAGGAACAATTCCCTATCAGAAAGTCCGGGGGTTTTAAAGTTCCAATCCCTGTGACCACTCCGCTGTGACCAATCTGGTCATTAACTTCATGAGAGTCAACAGGCCAGTCCCTGTTGTTGTCCACTGCCGGGTCTCCTTAGGGTCACTGTTTTATGAGGGGTTGGTTCCTGTGTCCTCCCTTAGGTCTCACATGACTCTACATCGAGCTTACACAGCATGTTATGCATACAATGCCTATCTTATGCATGGGTCAACTGACTGGTTTAAACATATCTAAATCAGAAACTATATTATTAAGCACAAGCATCTGATCTAAACTTAATATTACCTCCAGTGTGTGTGTGTGTGTGTGTGTGTGTGTGTGTGTGTAACCATCTAAAGTTTATCACTAAATCTGTCTTTTACCACCTGAAGAACATAGCTAGAATTAAGGGGTTTCTGTGGAAACAAGACATCGAAAATCTTATTCATGAATTTATTTTCAGTAGGTTAGATTATTGTAATGGCATCTTTACAGGTCTGAACAAAAAATCAATCAGGCAGCTGCAGCTGATCCAGAACATTGATGCCAGAGCCCTCACAAACACAAGGAAACTGGACCATATCACACCGGTCATTAAATCATTACACTGGCTTCCTGTGAGTCAAAGCATAGATTTTAAAATCTTACTACTGGTTTGTAAAGCACTGAATGGTCGTGGACCAAAATATATGATTGATCTGTTGGTTCCTTATGAAACATCCAGAACCCCTTAGGTCATCTGGAACAGGTTTGTTGTGTTTACCAAGAACAAGAACCAAGCGAGGTTAGGCAGCATTGGTGCCTTTAAATCAGGGCTGAAAACATTATTGTTCACTGCAGCATACTCTCAGATTAAAAATCTTCTTACTTTCTGCATTATGTATTTTTTTTAAAATGTTTATTGTATTGTATTTTCTTAATGCTTTGTTGGTTGTAATGTCTAGGTAAAGCACTCTGAATTACCTTGTGTTGAATTGTGCTATACAAATAAACTTGACTTGACTTGACTTGTTGTGTGTGTGTGTGTGTGTGTGTGTGTGTGTGTACAGTGTGTTACAGCATCTTCCTCAGTTTAGTCCTGATTGCGAGGACTGCAGTGGGCTTCCAGTGGAGCTGCCTGTCAAAGTGGGCCTCACCATCCTGCAGGTAAGTCAACTACTTGTTGTTATAAGTTTATAAGGGGTTTATTTTTACTCTTTTAGTTGTAACTGAGCCAGCAGGAGGTGCATCAAAATAGTTTAACTAATTAAATTTGATTACATTTTGATTTTTTTTTCTTTTTTTGTAAAAATTGTAAAAAATTAAAACTTGTGAAAATTTTGTAATATTGTAATCATGAATAATTCATGTACATTAACTGTGATTTAATTGCAAATGTTTTTCAATAATTTTAACTGTTGACAATCGGTCTATTATTTTCTAATCAAACGCCGTAACGACGTTATGTATAATTCGTTGCTCCCCGCCCCAACCCTGATGATGTCACATGGACTGACTTCCTGTCTGCCTTGATCTATCCGGACTGTGTCCAGGGTCTGGGATGTCCTGGGAAGCTGCTGGTCTTCCACGCTGCCCCTCTGTCCCAGCTGGAACACAGCAGCTCCTTCTCAGGGTTCTTTGGCTCCAACAAGCCAAAGGTGGGAAAGAGACATACTCAGTTGCTCACAGTGTGTAATAATAATAATAATAATAATGATACATTTTATTTATAAGTGCCTTTTTTCTCAACACTCACATTAATATAGTCTAATACTGTCTGTCTCATACTAATGCCTCAAGTTTTCAAGAAATGGGAAAAAAATGGAAAAACAAATGGAAATCGCTCACTTCCTGTTTGTCTTATACCAAAAGTCAGAGCGCGTGAAATATAGGTTCTGAAGAGAGGAACACGTGGGTCTTTGTCCTATGTCTCTACAACCTTCCTCGTGGCCACTAGGCCCATTTAAGTGTTATTGGGTGTCTGTGGGTGCGCTAGACAGCCGGATTTTGCCATTTTCTCTTAATTTTTAAAAATGTTTTGACAGTTCTGACCGGCTTGCTAAAATTACCGCGTTTCTGTATAAGTTCAGGGCGTCAAAATGGGTTTCAAACACGTGGCGGAACGATAGTAATGATTAACATTACAAATACAACCGTAGCGTAGTACCTAATTAAATCAAATAAGATAAAAAAAAAAAAAATAAAAATGGAACAACGCAGTTAGAGAGAGTAGGCTATCTTGAACAAATGAATGAAATTGACCTTTTAAATATAATTAGGTATTGTATAGTCTTTATAGATTAGTCTAGGTGTACTTTTTGCATGTACTGTATAGTGTATATTAAAGATTATTTCGTTTGTGTTAATATAGAATATATTGTTTGTTTTTGTCATTTATTTTTGGTTTCCTGTACTGCTGCAACAAAGCAAATTTTCTCAATAAATCAAGTCGCAATTTAATCTAATGTGCATGTGTGTGTGTGTGTGTGTGTGTGTTTATGTGTTTCTATGTTCTTCCCCTCCCTCAGTCTATCTTCCAGCTGTCGGAGGGGTCTGTGTCTCTGGCCAGGGAGTGTGTGGCTCAGGGCTGCGGCATCCACGTCTTCCTGCTCTCCCACCAGGAAGTGGGTGGGGCTTGGCCCGGACACATTCCCTATCTCACGGGCGGAGCGTTGCACACCTATGCATTCCTGCAGGTGACGCTGCCTTTTGGGGGGGGGGAATTATATATGTATGTATATATGTATATATATATATATATATATATATATATATATATGTATATATATATATATATATGTATATATATATATATATATATATATATATAATTATATATATATGTAATTATATAATATATGTATTATATATATATATATATATATATATATATATATATATATGTATGTATATATATATATATATTTTATATATATTATATATATATATATATATATGTATATATATATATATATATATATCCAGAACCAGTTTATAGTTATTGTTATTGGGGAATTTCAAATCGCGCTTTCCAGAACCAGTTTTAAGGCGTCAGGTGCAAATGTGGTTGAGGAAAGAACATCACTTCTGAGGTTGCTGATTTTAATGCTGACTTTTTTTTCTCCTTTCTCTATCTATCTATCTATCTATCTATCTATCTATCTATCTATCTATCTATCTATCTATCTATCTATCTATCTATCTATCTATCTATTTATCCTGTAGCAAACAAACATATAAACAAACCCCTTCTTTTTTCATCCAAGAGTTTTTTTTTCGACTTCTCCGTGATCTGTCGTTTCTGTCAATCCAAAAACCAAGGCGTGAAAAGGGTAATGCTCGTTGTTTTCTTTCACTGTGCCCATGACTTTTTGTCACAGCCGTCAACTACAGGTGCAGAAACAGTCCCAACAGTTGGTTCATTGTTGCTAACTGGTATTTCTGCTACTTCCCACCACAGGGAGAAATGGACCGGAAGCGTTTCATCACGGATTTAAGGAATTCTGTAGAGATGACCGCTGCCTTCAAGGCTGACCTCAGGATTTTTGTCAGCAAAGGTGAGAAACCTTGGAACCCCTTCTTTAAAAAAAAAACCCTTCAAGATTTTGAGAAGAAACAGTGACATCAAGTGGTTAGATTGTTAGATTGCAGTGCTCTTCCGCTCACCCTCCCACTCCCGAGTTTGCCAGTGAACTACGGTGGCCTGCTCACCCAAACCTGGATACCTTGTCCACCCTCTTGTCCTTCGTTGGTTTTATTTGAAGACGCCCTAAATACCAAAAATGCTGTCAGACTCCTGGATTGTCCACACCAGGCTTCCTTAGAAATATGGTGGTGCAAGATGCTAACTGTGTGTGTGTGTGTGTATATATATATATATATATATATATATATATATATATATATATATATATATATATATATATATATATATATATATATATATATATATATATATATATATATATATATATATATATATATATATATATATATATATATATATATATATATATATATATATATATATATATATATATATATATATATATATATATATATATATATACATATATATATATATATATATATATATATATATATATATATATATATATATATACATATATATATATACGTATATATATATATATATATATATATATATATATATATATATATATATATATATATATATATATATATATATATATATATATATATATATATATATATATATATATATATATATATATATATATAGTGGCCCTATATAATTCCACCACTTTCCACCACTTATCCTCTCAGATCTGCGTGTGTCCGGTTGTTATGGACTTTTCATTCCTGGGCCAAACCCCAGACAAGTGGCCATGGCCACAGTCGACCGGTTCACCACACTGGCCGTGGAACTGGCGCACACCAGAGCTCTGGATGAGAGCAGAGCCGTCGCCATCCAGGTAGCAACACCTGAGATCAACTTTCATGATAATCAGACTCAAAATGCGAATCATAGTGACATTCTCCTCTCCCCTCAGACGGTGTTGTCTTACAGCACCCAGACGGGACAGAGGAGGACCAGGGTTCACACTCTGACACTGCGATGCTCGCGCCACCTGCAGGACACTTTCCAGCACTACCAGGCTCAAACGCTGCTCACCTTCTACTGCAAAAAAAGTCTGGACCCGGCAAAATGTCCATCAGCCAAACAAACCTGAGGGTGGAATGCTGTCATGTGCTTTCATTTTCTGTCTCTTTTCTGTCCAGTGTACTGTGCAGCGTTGGAGCGCCCTCTACAGGAGCTCAGGGAGGAGTTGCAGAAAGATGTAACTGAAGCTTTGGCAGCCTACCGCAAACACTGCAGTTCAGCGTCAGTGTCAACTGGACAGGTGAGGCGTTACAACACAAGGGGCTCCCAGTAGTAAGACGCTGTTAAAAATGAGATGACAAGAAATTATATTTGAACGTCGATCTTTTAGAATAGAATAGAATAGAATAGAATAGAATACTTTGTGTGTCCCAGATGGTGACAGAAATTCTTCTTCGACAGGACTCACAAACACATTCATCAAGACACATTTTACACAATAAAAATTAATAAATACATAAAAACAAAAAAGTACATGTTAAGAAAAAAGTTGAGTGTTCTGTTCCAAGGTGTTCAGGATGGTTACAACAGATGGAATTAATTTTTTTTTTGTAGGTCTGTTTTCGGACCAGTGGGACTTATAGCTCCTGCCTGACGGCACTAGTTGGAATGATTGGTGAAGGGGATGAGAAGGGTGCTCTGTGATCATAGTGGCCTTGCTGATCACAGAGCAGTTATACAGTTCAGACAGGGGAGTCTGGAGTGAAGCACATATTTTGCTGCCCTGGTTTATTATTTGGGATAGTCTGGTTTTGTATTTGGTGGTGAGTAAGTTGCACCAGGATGAAGTGTTGAATGTGAGGATGGATTCAATAATTAACCTTATTAATTATTATTATTATTATTATTATTATTATTATTATTATTATTATTATTATTATTATCATCATTATTGTGGTCTTGATTCATCAAACCTTCTCCTTAGTCAGTGTGCATCCCTGTGTTGCTTGCAGCTGGTCCTCCCTCAGTGCCTGCAAGCCCTCCCAGTCTACATCAACAGTCTGAGGAAGAGCGAGGTGCTACTGCCGGGCCTGAGGACCTCCGTCCCCCAGCGCCTGCAGCAGCGCTGCCAGGTTCTGGCTATGGACGTCCGCAGCACCTCCACACACTTCTACCCTCAGCTGCTGCCGCTGGTCAGTCACTCTGGGCAGTCACGCTGTTGTGGCTCAGGGTTAAATCCAAAACTGCTATATTCAAAGAGAGGCTTTATTGCTTTAATCATTCTTTATGATTTTAAAGGCCCAATGTGTAATTTCTGAATATTTTTGAGAAGAAACGGCAACATCAAAAGGTCAGATTTTAGGTTGCAGCGCTCTTTCGCTCACTCTCCAGTGCACACAAACCTGGACACCTCGTCCACTTTCTTCTTCTCGTTGGTGTATTTGAGGATGCCTGCGTTCACCCTAAATATGAAATGCGCTGTCAGGCAGCCGGATTGACCACACCTGGCTTCCTTAAAAATAAATATTGTATTTTTGGGCACTATATTAAGTTTTTACCAATATAAAAATCATAAATCAGGCTAAATTTTACGCACTAACCTTTAAGTTAAGTTAGAGGAGCTGCACATTAAATAATTTTACTGCAGATGTTATGGCTTTGCACAGCATTTACACAAAAACAAATTTGTTACTTGCACCCTCTCTAGTGGCCATTTGGAGGATGTCTACGATGCATCGATGCTGACCTTTAACATCTTTGCTTCATCCTGCTTTCACGATTTTAATAAATTTGGAGTTCGCCCGAAAATGTGTCAACTGCAGCAGGTTTCAGGGCTTTAGGGAGTTTTTTTTTGTTTAATCCAAATATTTTTATTCAAGATTTTTTCTCAAATAGATTATGGCTGACAATGCAGTTAACAGGTCATTACAGGGGTGTGACAGGATATATACATACATGTATATGCAGAGATATAAACATCTATTTAAAAAAAAAAAAGGGCGACGTCATTATATCACAATGTCACAATTAAAAAGAGATATATACTGCATGTATCAGTCCAAATGGTAATGCAAGTACAACACATGGTAATAGAGGAAACTCAGAGCAAATATAACCCACCGTCTCCCTCCTGTAAACCCACCCCTCGCCACTGCCAGTGTATAATGACATCCAGAACATTCACTAAAAAAGTAATAACTGAAGAAGGAGAAGGAGAAGAAGAGAAAAACGAAAAAAAGGGGGGAAAAAAGACAGTGAAGCTGTTGTCGAGTAGTCAAGTATTACCTCTAGTGATCTGCGACAGTTTTAGAAAGGGTCGCTACGTTAAACGAGTTTTAAACGAGCCATAATGTCTTCCAGCCACTGTGCATGGGTTGGGTGTTAAGCATCCTTCCACCTCAGCAAACTTACTGGTCGTGCAAGGAGGGAGGAAAAGGCTTTTCTTTAGATAGATGTGTCCTCCCTTCCCTGACCCCAAAGAGACCCATCAATGGGTTTGGTTTCCAATTTAACCTTTAACACTTGCAATAGTGTATGAATAACTTTGTTCCAATATTTATTAAGACAGAGGCAGAGGCAGAACTTATGAATAATGGAAGCCTTGGCAGACTTGCACCTTAAACAATATGGACTAACCTCTGAATACATTCTTGATAATTTCACTCTGGAGATATGAGCCCTGTGTACCACTTTAAATTGGATAAGACAATGGCAGGCACAGAGGGAGGATGAATGAACTGGTTTGAGTGTGTCAGACCAGGTGCCTTCGGGAGAGAAAGAACAGTTTAAAGATATAATTAGACATTACAGGACTTAAAAGTGAACTGAACTGAACTGAACTGGGCCCATAACCTCATTGAATGTTGAACCACTGGATTCTGAAGGGATTTAATTGAAGAGAGTGGAAGTGGGAATCCAAGAAAAGCAAGTCTGGAAGAGTCATCATTAACATGCAGCTCCATTGTCACCCAGTCAGGGCAATCGAGTTTGCCGTAATAAAAAGACCAAAAAACAAGACATCACAGGTTGGCTGCCCAGTAATAAAAACGAAAATTTGGAAAAGCTATACCCTCAGGTATTTTGCTTTTTTTTTTTTGAAGTTGAGTCTCATTCAAACGCGTTTTTTTACCTTTCCATGTGTAAGTTGAAATAATGGAGTTTAGCTGTTGACGCAGGTATAAAAATTGGGAGAGCCTGGAAAAGATAAAGGAATTTTGGTAAGATTTTAATTGAGTTAATGTGGCCAACAAGAGACATTGACAAGAGTGACTATCCACTTAATATTATTTTGGTCTGATTTGATAGTCTAATAAAGTTTTGTTTGAATAGATCTTTATATTTTCTAGTAACTGAGACACCCACATATGATAACTTGTTATTCTCTATTTTAAATGGCAGACTGGAAGTGCAGTATCTAATGCTAGTGCTGTCTGATTAATAGCAAAACGTTCACAGTTGGTGAGATCCAACTTGTAAACTGAAAGTTCGTCAAACTGGTTGAAAAGCGGCAACACGGTTAAAAACTTTCACTGCATCAACACAAACTATAACTCTGATTTCTTTGGAGGTGGCATCAATAACGTTTAGCAATCTTCTGATGCTGAAATAAGATTTTCTCCCTTTGATAAAGCCAGATTGATTATTAGACATAATTGCTGGAAGGACAGTCTCTGCTCTTTTTGTTAAAAATTGCTAGAATTTTAGCACCTGTGTTTAAAAGTGAGATGGGCCTGTAAGAGGAGCATTCAGCTGGGTACTTGTCTTTCTTAGCAATAAGTATAATGTTAGCCTTGGTAAATTAGGGAGGGAGAGTGCCCTGTTTAGAAGATTCCATGGAAACTGAATACAACAATGGTGATAACAGAGGTGAATATTTTTTTTTTTAAATAGAATTCTGCTGGGAAGCTGTCAGGGCCTGGGCGTTTGTGTGATTGCATTTCAGGGAGTTTTTCAACACGTGTCCATTTCCACCATTTCCAGCAGTCAAGAGAAGGTTCAAACAAACTTTTGTTTCATCTGTTCCACTTAATAAAGTTGTCTAATAGTGTGGATAACGGATAACGGCTTTGTCTGTTTTGATAAAGATTAGTTGTTGGTGGCATCATTTCCAAAGTAAAAAGAGAAAAACTCAGGAGCTCCAAAAAAAAATCTTCCATTTGCATTCGTGCTATTTTCACACACTTTCACGGTAAAAAACAACAACAAACAAACAAACAAACAGTACGCCTGTGTGCCCCATGTCCTTGTAATGATTAACCAACACCATGTGGCACCAGACTCGTAGCCGCCTCACCTGAGTGGACGAAGATTGACTGGACCGGCTTCTACACCCGACTCACTTTTATTACATTCGTCTTTTTGTTTGTTTTCCTCCAACCACCAGCCACTGTCTGCCCACAGCCTCGACTCTTTCCAGCCTGAGGACACGCTGCGGTGCTGTGCCACCAGCCTGGAGCCCACTGCTCTCTATTTGGTCCACGCACCTCTGGCCCTGCTGCTCTGGGTTGGCAGCCGAGTCCCAGCATGCACCTTGGTGGAGCTCTTCAACAGCAGCTGCTTCCAGGCGCTGCCCTCCGGGGAGGTGAGACACCCACTGCAGTGACACATGGCAGTTGCAACATTTTCAGTGGCTGATTGAAGTGATGATCTGTCTCTCGAGAGGAGGGGTGGGCAAACGTTTGGTCTGGTGGGCAACAGTGGGTTGTAAATTTTGACAGAGGGGCCGGAGCGGGAGCAGATGGACGGAGTGATTTGGTGAGCCACCACATCGGTGGAACAAATACATCTTGGGATATGGAGAAAACATGTGCGTTATTATCTATTGGAAATGAACTAAAGCGTTACAACAAAATTTGTGTCTGTGAAGCCCCAAAGGTATTTAGATCTTTATTGAAATTACTCTTAAAACACTGAAAAATTGATAAGATACAGCTATTTTATGACTTCCTTGCTATTAATATCATTTCTTCAAGTTCAGAGGGCCACATTAAAAAGCTTAACGGGCCACATATGGCCCCCAGGCCATATTTTGCCCACGTCTGCTCTAGCCTGATAGTGACAACGAATAATAAATCTGCTTGTCCAAACCAAACACGCAGTTCTCTAAATCAGCCCTTTGTGATGTCACAGAGGGCACGGATTCCTCATGTATTCCTCTGTCTGGTTCACGACCACTCAAGTGTTTGCCTCATTGCCTCAGCCGACTTGTTTTGACCCTCAACCAAACACATAAAAATTAAACCAAAAGACCAGCTTTTGCAGGAATAAATGTTTTTGCCGTGGGCTGCCAACACAGAGTTGAATTTGTTTGTTTTCTGGAAATCGATAATACAATCCCTAATCCAGTCTGGATGCCGAGATGAAAAACAAGGATCTCCAAACTGGCGTAACACCTGACCTTTATTAAATATTTCCATTCAGATGTCGCTGCCGGTGCTGAACAACCCTTTGTCTGCTGCCGTCGGCTCCCTCATCAGCAGGCTGAACTCTCAGAGAGCGTCGGCCTGCAAGGTGAGCAGCTGCTGTCTCTGACCACCATCTAGGAAACATCTTTTGAAACCCAGGACAATAGAGTTTAATGGAAGAAAACTCCATCTGCATGTTCAGTCGCAGAGCAGTGCACGTGTACATTCATATACTGTTCTTCCTATATTACATGTTATGCCTCAGCCTAGAGGAAACTAAAGCACAACCTAAAGCCTCTCCACCTTCGCCCAGCTCTCAAGGAAGACCGTGCACATGTCACAGTCCACAAGATGGATCTTATGCACGACAACCACCTTAGCATAAACGTCAGGGCGGGCATGGCAGTGAAACCTGTTCTAGAAAAACATGCTGAGGAATGTTGTTAAAAAAAAAAAAAAAAAAAAAAAACTAATCCTAGAATTTGTAATGGCCTTATTAAGTACTCGGTATCGGGGAGTACCAAAATGCAAGTACTCATTACTCTCCTTGTTCTGTAAAAAAGTGATATCGGTGCATTGCTAATTATTATTATTACTATTACTGTTCTTCTTTTTATTATTATTGTTGTTTGAAATCTTTGAATCAGTGTGGAAAAGTGTTGTCACAGTTTGACGCCATGTTGTATTTCCTGCTTCAGCTGCTGGTGGTGAAGCAGGGTGACGACTGCGAGGAGGCGGTGCGGCGGCACCTGGTGGAGGACAAGAGTCCCAACGGAGGCGCGTCGTATGCCGACTTCCTCTACCACCTGCACGTCAACTCGGTGCGGCTCCTGCAGTGACCTGCTGACCCCGCGCTGACCTCTGGGCCTGCCACTAGTGAACCCCGACAAAAGACAAATCAGTGGCTGAGAGTACAAAAAAATGTTGCCGTGTCAGTTTGAGAGTCGGACATCAAGTCAGTGCATGAGGACATTTGGGTTCTTTGAATCATTTCATGACCGTGATGCATTTGTTGTGCACAGTGTAAAAAAAAAAAAAACGAAATAAAAGTTGTTCCTGTAATTTATTCCTTCGTGACTGGTGTGTGTGTGTGTGTGTGTGCGTGTGCGTGTGCGTGTGCGTGCTCTCCATTCAGATAGATAGATAGATAGATAGATAGATGCACTTTGTTGATCCTAACCTGGGAAAGTAGCATTTTTTGAAAACCGTGACTGAAGCTGGATTGAAGTGAAGACCATTCAGTAACAAAGAAAACAAAAAACAAAAAGCCAGGTGTAGTTCAGTTTTGTGATTAATGGCTGAGCTGTAACGGTGCACATCAGACGGCACCAGAGAAAGTTGTTACTTTGGAAACTAAAAACTAAAAAGCCAACTGGCTAATGAGTCCGAGTGGCTCCTCACGCGAGCGGCATTTGACCAGGAGAGATTCTGTAGAGATTCTAGACCAGGCATGGGCAAACTACGACCTTGGCGGCCATATGAGGCCTGTTAAACTTTTCAATCTGGCCTGTCAAACTTGAAGAAATTATGTTAATAGTCAGTGAGTCATAAAATATCTGTATTTCATCCTATTTCATCTATTATTTCAGTGTTTTAAGAGTGATTTCAATAAAGAGCTAAATACTGTGGTTCAAAAACATATTTGTTGTACTTCATTTGTTTGAATGTTTTCGACATATCTCACAATATATTTTCCTCCTATAAGGTGGATCACCAAAACACTCCATGCATCTGCTCCTGATCTGGCCCCTCTGTCACATTTTCAAACCCATTGTGGCCCACCAGTCAAAAGTTGGCCCACCCCTGGTCCTTATTGTCATCATTCAACAAACAACTGCAGCAAAGAAAAAAAACAAAAAACAGGGCTGCTGGTTCAATCTGCTTGTTCGGATCTGTTGCGTGTCTCTGTGTGCGACATGCTGGCTTCTCGGAATTTGTTTCCTGAAGCATTTTGGAGGTTTCCCAGCTGGATTGTAGTGGGATCACGCTACGACACTGTCAGTGATGTGGGTTGTCAGAGCACAAGCCAAACTGCAGGTTTGACAAGGTGGCAAAGCTAAGTCCCAAACAATCAGAAGTAGTCTGCCGACTTGGATTTTCAGGACGTTAAAGCGTTAAATAAGGTCCTCCATGTTTCTGCTATTATGTTTAGTTGAGATGCTTGTTCATAATAATATGATTACTAATATAAATATTCTTTAACCTGTCAGTTAACTCTTGACATAGGCATTGTTTGCAGAACACGCTGTGTCAGAGTCATTTGAGATCTAAGGAGGACATAGGAAGCAACCCCTCATGAAACAGCGACCCCTGCCCTAAGGTGACCTGAGAGTGGACAACAACAAGAAGAAGTTAATGACCATCGTGGTCACTGCGAGTGGTCACAAGGATTGAAACTTTACGATCTCCGGACTTTCTTGTAGGAAGTTGTGCCTGAGGGAAATACCAAAAGGGGGAACAAAGGCTGCAGCGCCATCGGAGCGCGTTTGCATGGAGAATTGGTTTATTTTCAATGTATAAAAGACTGGGTCAAGGGATAGGTAGCAGTCAGACTTCATGCCCTGACAAAACATTGTTGATGTTGAGGGTTGTGAACTCGGCCCAGAGCTCTGTATACTTGTATTCAGAATTGCATGGTAAAGATGAGATCGACATTCTTATGCTAAGACCCTTCACGACACAAGAAAATAATGCGATCCGACATTTTGGTGACCCCGACATGATGAAGAAGAAAAAGTGATCTGAAGCAAAAAAAAGCTAACAATGGTCACCTTGGAGGAAAACTGACGACAAAGAAAAAAAAAAAAAAAGGTAAGCAGACACCAGTCTAATAAGACACTGGAATGATACAGTTTAAAAAGGAAAAGTATTTAAATGGAAATGTCCACTCTGACGTCTGCTGACGAGCTACGTCTGATGCTGTTTCGTCAAATGTCTACATTTCAAAGGTAGCAGGAATTTAGTTTGAATACAGAAAGAGATGCGGCAAAAGCATGCTCAATAGGACTGTATGAATAAGTTGATTTTAGTTTAGAGATCTGTTTGTGGTTTTATGTTTCATTTGATTTGACTGTGTATGTGTGGGTTAATGTTAGCGAGTCGACATAAATGAATGGGATTAAGTGCTTTTCTTTTTTGGTTCCTCGGAATTATTGTTTAGTGTCTTTGTTTAATGTTCGTTGAGTGTAGGTGCGTGGAATGTTTGTTAATGTGTACTTGTTGAGAGAGATTTTGCATTACACACGTTTGAGCTGATAATAGAAAAGATTTGTGATGCATAAGTAGAGACCTGCTGTTTTGTCTCTTGAGTGTTAAATCACATGAGCCTACTGGGGACTTTGTAAATTTGTTTAAACCTATGAGCCTTTGAAAGAAGGACTTTATAAGATCTATTAAAATATGAGCCCCAGTTAGGATGTTTTATTACTGATAAGACCTATTGACCTTTTGACTTTTTGCTGGAACACATTGGTTAACACCTGTCATGGAAAAATTAAAAACTCTCTGCCCAGATCACCGTGTGAGGATTTATTTATTTTTTTTATAAGAAATACAGTACAACACAAATGAACAACAATGCCATCAAATGAGAGCAAGTGAACAAATGTGTGTAGTGTAAGAGAGAGTGAGTGCGAGTGCGAGAAGCGAGTGCCAGAGAGTGAGCCTACAAAGGATACTTATGGAGGAGGAGAGAGGATGTGTGATAAGGAGTCTCAAAGATGCTGAGAGGCCGAAGCACGCAGGCTCCCAATGGCCTTGCTCACAGGCCTATTGCTGGGAAAACAAGTGATACCAGACTCTCACAGGTGTGGGAGTACACAAGGCAATAACTCAACCAGAAGGACACTGCTCGACTAAGTAACATTAACGAAATGCAGGAACAAGTCGTATATTAAGACGTACAAACAAAGTGGTAAATTCTCCAACTCTTTGACACAGTCGTGCCCTCTCCCAATGGGAACAGGGCCAGAACCCCCTTCCCAGGAAGACAGGGACAGACAAATGTAAACAGAGCACATACAATGGTGCGCTTAACATGGGGAAAAACATCATGCACTAACATGTGAATAACAACGTGCGAATAACAATTTTCCATTACACACCTTAAGACAGGTGAGCCAGATGTTTACGCTGAGACGACCAGAGTATACTGGAAGTCCTAAGTTAAGAGTTAAGTTAAGTTAAGAGAGGCGGAACAAGTTTGTTCCTCCTAGTACGGGAGAGGTGAAAGCCCCTCTTCCCTCAAACCATTTTTGTTTGATAATGAGAGAAAAAAGGGAGGTCCCCTGGCAGGTGTTAAGTAGAAAAAAAAGAAAAAGAAATTAGAAGTAACCAGCGACTCATACATCTTATGTCTATGGCATGTGCTGAAGTGCAGAGATGTCATAAAACATGGAAAGAGGTTAGGAACAAAGATAAAATTCCTGAGAAAGACCCCGAGGCCCACACCAACCCCATTGTTGTACCCTTAATCACTATGACTGTTCATGCCACCACCATAAAAACGCAAGTCACATAAATCACAGAAGGGACAGTGAAGTTTGAAGATGAGGGACAGATCTGTTCCAGACCATGCTTTTCAGTAAGCAGTGATGGCAGGATTGCCACAAACTGTTAAGGAGGTGCTGGCCCACCAGGAAGCACCACCGACGTGCGGGAGAGACATCTTTCTCACCACATCAAGATTCACCGCGAAAAAGAGGCGAGCATATAAGACGGCGTCATGTCAGGTCGGGAGCAGTTGTTGAAACTCCAGTTGGACGAGGCCAGGCGTAAAGTCAATGATAAAAGGAAGTAGGAGAAATCTAGAACTCCAAATGGTCCAACAGCTGCCTCAGCAGGCTCCCTCTCAGGAACAACCACAGACAATTTGATTCTCTAATCCCTATCGGGGAGGTGCTAGTGGAGACAGAAATGGGCATCGGGTTATGGCTGAGATCAATGTCACTTCTGCGGACAAAGAGGACAGTGGTGAAACAGCGGTCCATGAGCACAAAAGCAGAAGGCGCAGAGGGGCCTGGAAGCCCCGCCCTATGGCGATATACCCTGACCCGCCTACCTGGCCCACACCAGGGCAAGGCAACACCCTCCAGGCTGGGGGTCCTCCGCAACACCAAGCTCCCAATCCAGGAGCAGCTGCGCGAGGCCAGTACACGCAGGGGGACTGTCACTGTGATGACTTTCAGTGATGGTGAGCAGAAGTTCACATGGATGAGACGCAGGCAGATAACACAAGTGAGAGTTCTTGATGACCTGAACTGAACTCCTCCACAAGTACGCAAAGTGCCACATGTCGCATGCTAATGGATGCTAATACAGCGCCAGGCAAGAATTCTGGCCAGACATTTATTGAGGTGAACTGAAACCTGAAACATTCCCCTGGAACTGGCAGAGTGCTGCTGTTCAAAGCTGGAAGCCCTGGTTGTCTATGCTCCGACCTTTTTGCTCCGTCCGCTGACCCCTACCATGTCAGCTTATTCTACGACCGAGATGAAAATGAAGTGTGAAGGGATGCATTTGATAGTGAACTGGAAGGGACCTTTGGGTCCATGCGTCCCTTGTCTGTTGGTGGGTCCCGAGGTTTGTGGCTGCTCAGGTAATTTTGACAGGTGAACAGATGGAGTGGTATGAGGTGGCTGAAGAAGCCTGTCCTCATGCCCAGGCCAGAGATTTGGGCCTCATGAGAAAACGCCTCGTGTCAGTTCAAGATTGGGTGGACACACAGGTTCCGAGGTTGTCTCACTGTCCGAAGAGAGTTACCGCATCACACACGCGACTGCTAAGTATAGTAGTGTAGTAGTAGTAGTGTGTAGTAGTGTTGCTCCAGCATCCACACATTGAAAAATATTATGGCAGGGAAAACGCTGATCATTCAGAGAGTGATTCAATATTACACAACTTGCTGGAGTAGCTCTGGGGAGCCCGGCACCACCAATGTGGGATTGTGTCCCAGGGTGAGGCCTATACCATTTGCTATTTTAGATTCAACATGCAGTCTGGCGAGGGCAGTATGAACACAAAGGCTGAGGAAGGCACCACCACAGACACCGTTGAAGGCCTTTTTGGCTTCAGAGGTTGTGGAGCAGTCTGATAAAATTGACAGGATAAAAGTGCAGACAGCAAGAAACATGGAATACACATAAGAAATAATCATGAAGCAAGGGATAGGTAGATATCGTATGGCACATGATTTGTGTCGCATTAATGCAACTGTGACCATGCCCACGGTCCCAGTACCAAAACCCTACAACGCGATGACAGCATCGGGCCTGCAACATAAGTGGTTTATTTGTGTAGATTTGGTCAATGCATTTTTCTGTTTGCCTCGAGATTCTGAGCTCCGTGACGTTTTCTTGTTCATCTATAACAGAGAGTCTCCCCTCATGAGAAGACAGTTTGGAGGTAAGGGGGGTGCTGCGAAAGTGGAAGCCATTTGATTGGGCCCAGACAGCCGACCGGCTCTCCTGCCCGGTCTTATAGGTGCCTGGTTTTGGTCTTGGAAGAGGCCCGCGGCCTAACACACTCAAATGATGCAGTACCTGACGCATTTGTGGTATCTGTTTCTACCAGCCATCCATCATCGAGAATTACATCAAAGAATTTTCAGTATGTATACATGACAATGTGAAGTCAACAATTCGACCACATTAGGCTAAGTTTCCAGTTACACTAATGGCAGGGCAAGAAATCATAATAGACTACCTTCCCAAACATAAACAAGCGCATTCTACATGGACAGCAAAAGCAGACTAACACACTCTACATGGACAGCGGCTGTACCACCCCACCACTCAACATTTGGGCCTATCTAGATTCTGGAATGTTTTGATGCGTATGATACAAAAACATCCACTTATATACATATTTGAATGATTTATTCTTATATATCTGCATCTACTGTTTATTGTGAGAGCTTTAACCCTGCAACTCACTCTGGCCTGTCTGCCACTCTGGCTACTTCTACAGTATCTCTCTCTCTGTCTCTCTCTCTACATTTTTGTATTTTCCTCTCACCCCAACTGGTCATAGGCAGATGACGGCCCTCTGGAGTCTGGATCTGCTCTAGGTTTCTTCCCAGGGGAGTTTTTCCTGGCCACCGTTGCACTTTGCTTGCTGTGGGGGCCCAGGTGGTTCTTTTTCTCTGATTGTACAAAGCGCTTCGAGACGTCTTGGATGTGATTTAGCGCTGTACAAATAAAAGTTGATTGATTGATTGATTGATTGATTGATTGATTGATTGATTGATTGATTGATTGATTGACACAGATATGAATAATACCTCCTTGTGCTGGTGGATGCATACACTTGCTGGCAGGATTTGGTTCCTGCAAAAGATGCAAAAATAGTTATTAAGTTTTCATCAATTAATACATCCACACACAATTTCCCCAGAAGTTTTAGATTAGACAATTGCACTTACTTTAAAAAAAAAAAAAAAAACCTCCAAGAAGTAGATAAGGCGTTAGGCCTTAAACACGCATGTAGTAATGTTTATCATTGTCAATCACAAAACAAGGTGGAAAGAATGAATTAAATGCTGAAGAGCAAAATTGGCAAGATTTGTGTCTGCCAATAGTCCTGCTGTCAGTGAGAAGCTTTGTCAGCTCCCGGACAGGATTCACCCCCGTTTGAGCTCGAGTGGAGTGTTCCCTTCTTGGCAAGTTCAACACCGTTTCTGACGTATAAGTTTTATTTTGATCAAACTAAAAGTGACTCTCTTAGTTTTCTCTCAACAGGCAGATTCAGTGAACCAGGGATCTCGAACACACCTGAGTGGGTCCTCCTAAAGGCCAGTAAAAGAGAGTGGTTGGAACTGAGGTGGACCAGTCTGTTCCAGATTGTGGAACGGACCACGCGTGCTGTCCGCCTGAAAAGAAAATTTCCTTTCTCATTGATGTCTAACAAGACATTTCCTCCCATATTTGTTCCAAAAAGGTCCAATTTCACCTGTCTGAACTGGACGGGAACAACGACCATGGTTTCATTCATTTCTGTTATTGCTGGCTTGGTATTATTATGTTGCTCTTGTTGTATTTTCTGCATTCACTCTTTGTGTAGCTGCCTTATTATAAAAGCCATCAAAGGAAAGCAACCCCTGCCTTATCAAATGGCCCAAATGCAAGGGAAACCCTCCCCGTGATGGGTGAGGGTGACAGAATGGAGTTGGGGGAGGTAACAATGAATTGGTAATATTGGCCTGGCTTTGGCAAGGCCAAAAGGGGGGAATGAAGGTAATATTATGGTTAGTTCAGATGCTTGTTCATAATAACATGATTACTAATATAAATATCCTTTAACCAGTCAGTTGACTCATGTATAACATGGTCATTGCTTGCAGAACACACTGTGTAGCTGTTTGCAGAGTCATGTGAGATCTAAGGAGGACATAGGAAGCAAATACTCATGAATCAGTGACCCCTGCCCTAAGTTGACCTAACAGTGGACAACAACAATAAGAACTGACTTCCTGACTCTCAGGAAGTTAATGACTATAGTGGTCACGGCGAGTGTTCACAAGGATTGGAACTTTACAACCTCTGGACTTTCTTATAGAAAGTTGTGCCATTATGGGCAATACCAAAACGGGGGGCATTTGGCTCTCTGTCAAATAAGGACTTGTTTCCTGTCTCTGACATCAACCGGATAACTGGGAACAAAGGCTGGAGCACCATTCAATGAGGCTGGGGTGTGCAGACCAGGTAGCCATTAAGAGGAGGACAACATCAGAGCGCGTTTGCATGAAGAATTGGTTTATTCTATGTATAAAAGACTGGGTCAAGGGATAGATAGCAGTCAGACTTCATGCCCTGACAAACCATTGTTGACGTTAGGGTTCTGAACTCGGCCCACAGCTCTGTATACTTGTATTCAGAATTGCATTGTAAAGATGAGATCGGCATTCTTCTCCTAAGATCCTCATTAAACTAACAAGCGGATTGGCAACAGGACACGAGAAAATAATGCGATACAACAATGCAAGTTGCTTGAAGATAAGACAGAAATTCAATTCTAGTATAATTGCTGTGGTGAATTGAAAAGCATGGGAACATTTCCAATTTTTTTTCCAATTTTTTTTCTGAAAACATTTTATCTCTGCTTCTTATAAATGAATGCTTTCTAAACGTCACAAATTATGCCTTTAAGTATACAAAATAAAACCGAGGCCATGTACTAAATGTACGATGAAGAAGCCTGTCTTATTGATAATGCATTCTTCTTTGAGCCAAATTCTATTTCTAAAAAATAATTCAGGTCTATACACAACGTCTCTCAATCCTCACCTGCATTAATATTGCACATGGCGACGCGGTCTCAAGGTTCCAGCGCGCTCCCTCGTGTTTGCCCCTATTTGGAAATACGCACCGCGAGGGCTGGGGGTGTGTGCCTGTTTACCCTACCGCTCTTTGCCATTGAGGGCTCCTTCCACTAGGGGGCGAAAGAGAGCCCTCACCCACCGCCCCTCAACTTAGTGAGGGCAAAGCAACCGTGCTTATCAGATTCCGGAAGTCCGGAATAGTCATATTTATGCCTACAAAATAACAGTACGTGTTTCCACTGTTTCGCTCTGAAGATAATTTGTGTTTTGAGAGTTTTAAAAAAGATACTTTACTTACTGCAGCTTTTCATTGAAGGAATTATGGTAATTGATTAATGAATTGGCAATTACATTGTAGTTTGCCACTCTACGTTCTCTTCCTCTCACTTTTCTTCTCTACTGTCATTTACTTCCATCCTACCTTCTTCTTTTCTGTTAGCTAGTTGTTAGTTTTTTAGTCAGTTTTTTTTAGTTTTAAGAACTTGTTATTTGATGCCTTTTCTTTTCTTATTTGCCTTCTTTATTTTTCCACTTTTAATGTAATATTTTCAATAAAAGTGGAAGAATGATTTTTTTTTAAAAGTGGAAGGATTATTTTGATCATCCTCTTTTTTCATCTTAATTATCATCTTCTTATTATACATTCTTTTTCATCTTTTATTATTATTATTATTATTATTATTCTTATTATTATTATTATTATTATTATTATTATTATTATTATTATTATTATTATTATTATTATTATTATTATTATCATCACAGTTTGTTGATGATCAGATAACCACCATCGGTCCTTGGTGCAGTTTATTTTGACAGGTGTAACCGGAAGTGGCTTCACTCCGCTCAGGAAGTTTGATAACGGTCCTCCTGCGCCGCGGTCGGTGGCTGTCAGATAGCGGAGACTCACACTCGGAGCGGGAACACCCACCTCGGCCGCTGCTTCTGTCTGTCCGCCACTCGGCGTCTCCGGCTCAGCTCGGCTCGTATCTCCTCCACTCGACTCGGCTCGTGAGCGAAGCTGCGGGTCGGACCTGCCTTCTACCTCCCGACACTTAACATTTTAACGCGACAATACCGTTGTTGTTGTTGTTGTTGTTGTTGTTGTTGTTGTTAGTTTTTTGGGGGGTTGTCCCTCCCTCCTACCCGGAGCTGTCAAAGTAGTAGTAGTAGAAGAAGTGCAGAAGAAGAAGAGAAGGACAGAAGAAGAGAAGAAGAAGAGAGGCAGGGCAACGACATGGCCACGACAACCTGCACGCGATTCACTGACGAATATCAGCTGTACGAAGAGCTTGGCAAGTGAGTGTTGACACCCCTGTGTGTGTGTGTGTGTGTGTGTGTGTGTGTGTGTGTGTGTGTGTGTGTGTGTGTGTGTGTGTGTGTGTGTGTGTGATAGAGAGCCAGAGAGATAGACAATGTTGTGTTTATGAGCTGCCTGTTTTTTAAACGTTCATGGAGAAAAAGCAAACCCGATATAGGAGACTGAATCGAGGCCGAGCTGAGCCGAACCGAGCCGAGAGACTCTGCGGGCCAGTGTGCGTGTGTGTGTGTGTGTGTGTGTGTGTGTGTGTGTGTGTGTGTGTGTGTGTGTGTGTGTGTGTGTGTGTCTGCGCGCGCGCGCGCTCGTGCCTGCGTGCCTGCCTGCGTGTGCTTTTTTCGGGATGACAGCTCTCAAAATACGCGTTCGCGCTCCCTCCTTCGCCCCTCCTTCTCCACCACTTCTTCCTCCTCCCTCTTCCTCTTCCTCCCTCCTCCTCCTCGTCCCAGCCAGTGAATGTCACTCCTCGCCATGTGTGTTTTTAGCTGTGCGCCGAAACTGACTGCAAATGGAGCAGCAGTAGTAGCTGTGCAAACGCGTGCGATACGCACGACCTGCCGGAAGGCTCTTTGAAAACTCTAAATTATTGCCACTATTATGCATCTCATTTACATACGGTGCATTTGTTTTGTTGCTGCAAATGAAACACACAGTCACTGTGACGCTCAAAGTAAAGGACAGCTGTGTGTACTATTCAAAGTCTCTGTATAATTCTATTAAAATCAAAATGTTTGTGTCATCGAGTCGACACGAGGGGCGACGTTCGAGCAGCCACAAGGTAAATTAGACAGATGATACGTATTTGCCAAGTGACACAACAGTGAACACAAAAAGTTCAGTAAAACATGATGCTGAGTCAGTAGCAGACCTAATGTAACGGCTGCAAAATTCAATTGCTACGACATGAAAAGAAAATGTGGCACAACAATAAACGTGTGTGCAATGACAATCAAGACGCACGTAATATTTCCCCCCCTTTTATGACAGAAAAAGTGATCCAAGGCAGAGAGAGTGAAGGGTTGTGAGCTGAATGTGTCGCCCTTAAAAACACAAGTTGTGCAGTAGCCAAAAATTAACAGCTGCCCCAATGGTAATTTGAAAATATAAAATAGAATAAAAATGAATCCATGGCTGTGCAGCCAGTATACACACATTGTCCGGACTAAACATATCACAACAATAAGCCATCCATTTATTTTCCGTCATCATAAACCTGCAATAAGGGTCGCAGCAGGTTCTGCTGAGGTTCCGCCCTGGAACTGTCTTCCATGGAAACTCAGTTAGACCGCTGGTTCTCAACTTGTGAAGTCTCAGGACCCTTTTTTTTTTTTTTTTCCTTATCATGACGTCGTGACCCAAATTTATTCCACACAAATAAAACTGCAAGTCCACTTCCTATCATGTCTAGTGAATAAATTATTTCAATTATTGAATTGAATTGTGTAATCGAATTCGCAAACTTGTGTCGTGAGGCAAGAGCGCAGCGCTGGCACCACCTGAGTTGAATTGTGGCCTCCTAAAAGTAGCCACACGTGGCGACACCTTTAAAGGGTGAAGATAATGACATCACAGCAGGCAATTACAGCGACCTCACCGAAGGAGACGATGCACTATTTTGAGGAAGACTGTGTTGAGATAAGAGGAGACCGATAAAAATAAATTATTTAGAAAAATGATGTTCCACGAACAGAAACGTCTGGAAAAAAAAATCTCTTCTTGCAGTCTCTGATGTCTCTGCGTTGTCTATATCTATAACCTACTGGAGGGATGTACAGACTAAGTTGTTGTATAATTCTTCCACTTTGACCAAATTTCCACTTTTAGTCATTTTCATTTCATCATTACCGATTTAGTTTCACAGACTTTCTGTTGACAGTCGAGTTTTTACTTTGAATCTGCAGCAGATAATGCAGTGGGATGAACTTGTATCAAACCAAAGTGCGATGGAATCTGCTCAACTGGGTTGTTTAGATTTTTGTCAGACTATCTAAAAAAAATAAAAATCTAAACACTTGTGCTGGAATCACCATGAGGACAAGATGAAGTTCAAAGAAGGACCTGATCTTTTTAAAATTTCACCTGTAGGAAAGAAAAAAATGTTGAATTGGATCCATTTTTTATCATGGTCCCACGTTGTTGTTGTTGTTTTTTTTTTTTTCTGTAATCCCCCCACACAGTTTATTGCGTCTTATCCGTTGCCTTTTGAAGGTCACACCCAGGAGTCACGTGACCAGCAGAGAGCTTCACTCTTCATCAGGCCTCTATTGTCTACACTGCTGCAGTGGTGCTGTGCATCTCACTGGACTGCAAAAATGGCAAAAGAGCTGCTAGAGCGCCTCCTAAAGTCTCAAAGTTATATTTATCTGCACAATAAGAATCCACTTAAACAGGAGTCACCAACCTGTTTAACCTGAGAGCTACTTCATGGGTCCTGAGTTGTATGAAGGGCAACCAGTTTGCTACACTCTACTGAAATAACAAACTTTCCCACTTAAACATTATTATTATTAATGAAACTGATCTATGTGAAGACACTGATCACTTTAATGAGTTCTCAGTAATTCCCAACAATAACTTGACAAGGTTGGATAAAATTGAATTTTAGACGCAGCTCAGTGAGTTGTGGTATTTTTCAAACAGGCCTGTTGGGGGCGACTCATGTGGTCCTTGGGTGCTAACCTGGTGCCCACGGGCACGGCGTTGGTGACCCCCTGCACTAGAGGTTACTCTGAAAAGAAAAAAAATGCCTTAAAGCTGGAATGCATGCAAGACGCCTTCAGCGTGTCCTGGACGGTCTGAAGGAATCAGGTAGAATTAGCGTGAAGCCTAAAGAGAAATCAAGACGGCTCTTTTCTAACAGGTAGTTCAGATGTGTAAACGTTGGAATGTTGCTCGTAGAAACTGGGTCACTGAATCCACTGTGACTCCCTTCTTAATCCCACAGGAAATAAATATTGTTCATAAGGTTTTTATTTTTGTTCCCCAATCTCATACCAATTTATCCTCAAAGGCTGTGAGAGGACTCACTCTTTTCCTGGTACCTTAATTAGATAGCATGTTGCGATGAATTCTAAAGATCTGATGGGTCTGCCAGGCCTGGAAGAAGCTCTTCACAATGTTCTCCTGCCTTTGAAATTCTCTTTGCAAATGAGACGGAGAGATTTTTTTTTATTCTCTAGTTGCCATGTTGGGGCTAAAATATTCCCTAAATTGATCATGATATTCAATCAGTCACATTATAGCCAGGAGGGCTGAATATTCATCTTCAGCTTCATCTTCATCTTCATCTTCATCTCCTTTGTGCATCAATAACACACTAATCCGACAGCGGAAGTCAGCTCACTGATGTGCGCTTACGCTAATACTGCGCTAACAAAGACGTGTGGCACTAAGAAACTTTGACCCCTTTGACCACCAGTGGGCTTATCTTGGCCAGAAACACTTCTGATAATGAAGGTCTTTCGGCTCAAGTTCAATATGCAGATGCAGCTCTGCCTGCACCCTCACTTTGAGACTAGTGCCTCTTGCTAGCTGTAACTTAGCTTGTTCACAGCTGTGATTGTGGATGGTCGATTGTCCTTTCCTGACTTGGCCAGGGTGGAACCCAGGAGTCGGCAAACTTGATGACTGTTGGCCACAATCGGTTGTAAAATTTGGCAGAGGGGATGGAGCAGAAGCAGATGGATGGAGTGTTTTGGTGACCCATCTCATAGGAGAAAAAAATATCATGGGATATGTAGAAAACATGTGCTTTAATGTCTATTGAAAATGAACAGAAGTCTTTGAAGCCCCATGGTATTGAGCTCTTTATTGAAATGACTCTTAAACACATAAAATGGATGAAAATACAGCTATTTTATGACTTACTTACCATTAATATCATTTCTTCAAGTTCGGCAGGCCGGATTCTAAAGCTTAACTGGCTGCATAAGGCCCCCGGGGTGCAATTTGCCCATGCCTGGTGTAACCCCACCTTCACCCTGAGACATCTGGGACAGACCCCCCATCCTCCCATCCCTGGATGGAAGCATGCTGCAGTCATATAATAATAATAATAATAATAATAATAATAATAATATAATAATAATAATAATTTTATTTGTATATTTGTATAGCGCTTTTCAGAAAACTCAAAGACACTTTAAAAGGCAGTTAAAAAATAAAAACAGAACATACAAAACTAAGTAAGTCAAAAATGCGAGGTACAGGGGTGATGTGGTCACAGGAGCGGGTGTGGGTGAGCAGGCGAGCAGCGGAGTCTTGGATGTACTGGAGTTTATTGAGGACTTGGGATGATGAGCCATAGAAAATGCAGTTACAGTAATCAAGTCTGGATGTATTGAGGGCATGGATGAGAGTTTCAACAGCGTAAAAAGGGAGTGCTGGGTGGAGACGAGCAACAGGTAGTTGTAAAGAAGGCTGTTCTAGTGATGTGGTTGACCTGGTGTTCAAAGGAAAGGTTATTGTCAAAGATGACTCTAAGGTTGTGGATGTGGGTGGAGGGGGACAGAGTGGAGTTGTCAATGGTGAGACTGAAGTTGTGGGTGGTTTTGGTGAGTGATTTGGGACAGATTATGATGATACATTTGCCTCTCATTTTTGCTTGAAAATATTTGAATCTTGGACGCGGTGCTCACCCCGGACCAGGACGTGATGGCCTGAGACAGATGCTGAGAAAGTTACGGCGGATTCCGGCGTGTTAGCGGCGCGACTTGTTGAAGCGGGAGCTCGGGTGTATTTTAACACCCCAAAAAATCCAAATCATCTTGACAAAACATCTCAGACATTTGCCATGGGGATGATTTTTCTGAAGCTCTGGGCTCTGCTGAGTCGACTCCTCCTCTCGAGTTACAACTGTTTTTTTTGTGTGCTGGTGTTCCACAGGGGAGCCTTTTCAGTGGTGCGCAGGTGTGTTAAGCTGTGCACGGGACAGGAGTACGCTGCCAAAATCATCAACACCAAGAAGCTGTCAGCAAGAGGTAAGAACATGTGTGTGTGTGTGTGTGTGTGTGTGTGTGTGTGTGTGTGTGTGTGTGTGTGTGTGTGCGACTACACAACAATGACTCATTTGCTCATAGTTGCTCAGTCCTGGTGGTCACACCGCCCCCCCCCAACCCCCGCCTTCACCACCACCAACAGTGCTGACAGTATTTTTAGTGATAATTGATGATTCAGTGCTGTGCAAATCAAAGTTGATTGATTGATAGATAAATAAAGGCCATCAGCCTCTCTGGTGGTGTTGATAGTTGATGTAGTCGCACTGGGGGCGCAACAGCAGTGTTTCTCTCCAGCTGGGTGGGTCGCGGCTTCGTGAGCAGTTTCCTTTGTTAAAAATAAAGATGAACACATAATATACTGTATATATTGTTGGAGTAAACGTTTATTTTTTTGCCTGACACACAATTCCATTAAATCATTTCTTTACTAGACATAATGAATGGATGAGTAGTTATTAAAAATAATAATGATAAAATAACACTAAACTGACAAAAATAGAAAAATAACCGTACAAACAGATTTGCACATTATATACTCTCATAAACAAAAAACAACAACAATGCTGTAAACGAAATAATGAGTAGGCTGAAGCTGAAACTAGCCTATGCTGCACAGTCTGTGGGATTACCCAGGAAATTCATTAATACAAAGATCATAAAAGAACAAAAAAACTCTTGATTATATCACGATAGAAAGTGGACCAGCGTTTTTATTTTTGTGGAATAAATTTGAGTGCTGTGGAATAAATTTGGGTGGCAACTTCATGATAAGGGGAAAAAATGGGTCTTGAGACTCCACTAGTTGAGAGCCACCGCGCTACAGGTTTCAGATCCACAGCCCAAACTAGAACCCAGCCCAAGTGTTATTAGATACATCCTGGATAAGAAAACATGATGCCAAATTGATCTCAATTAATCGTGAGTGTAGTAATGTCTTCACTGAACAATAGCAAGACTGACTCGTTATTATCGTTAAGCCGGCGTAGAGACTGATGCTCTGTTGGAACGTCCATGGTTTCCACGTTCCATGGATGGACACACACACACACACACACACACACACACACACACTCACACACACACACTGTATTATTCACCTCAAGGATAGTGTTGGAGCCATAATATGATTTCTGTTGTTTGTTTCTTTATTCCATTTAAAATCATATCTGGTGTACATAACGTGGTTGTGTTCCATCAGTGCATCAGTGGAGCGGTGCTGGGCACCATAGCCCCAGGTAATGATCAGGGGTGTGTGTGAATGGGGAGGCAAATAGTTTTTGACCCTTCTTGACAAGGTGGGGTGTCTTTGTGGGTCACTGCACTCAGAGACAGACTGGTTGAACGCTAGTGATTCACTGTTGCTATTGCAACTTCTTACCATCGTTCACATCACAACAGGTGAGGTCTCAGGTGACCTCTGCCCTCTCTACCCTTCACTCTGGGCTCTTCCAACCTTTCCGTGGCGGAACTACTCACAGTTCTCACACTACTCAGAAGTTCTTATCATTCTGACTTAGTGATAAGTCATTCAGAGAAACTGGACAGATTTTTTTGTTTCTTTCTTTTTTTCCTTCCTTCCTTCCTCCCGATCTGCTGTGATCCCAGCCCGCTGCCTTGGCGCTGCGCCTCTTACTAATGAATGAGTCATGTTTTATGGAAGGAACGGAGCAAACGCCGCCGCCGCTGCCGGGCTCCTATTTATAACAACGTGACCTGCACAACCCCGGAAGCTGCGCTCGGCTTTTATGACACCCGGCGTGACCTGCCGCTGCGCTGCTCTTAATTTCTATTTCTTTTGCGACTGTATGGCTGCAATGTTTCACCGGTCGGAGGAGCGGCCCCAGCTGGTTGCAGCAAAACGTTTGAGAGATGGGGGTGGGGTAGGAGGAGTTGGAAAAGAGGGGGTGAGTCGGGGGTGGGGGTGGGGTGAGAGGTGGGCGGCTGGTGTGCAGGCCGATGAAGATGTGAGCCGGGAGGAGGTGTCATGTGAGAGAAGGAACCTCAGGCACTTGGCAGCTGAGAGCCCAGGAGGCCTGCGTGCCTTTAGCACGGGACTCTCATCTGACTTTCTCCCCCTGTCCCTCTGACACACACACACACAAACGCACGCATACACGCACACACACACACACACACACACACACACACGCACACACACACACACACAGACAAACACACATAGATATAATTAATAATCGGTGGTGGTTGGACAAGATGGTGATTTCACTGCGGCCAGCACAGGAAAAGTTTTCTCTCCTGTGAGAAATCCAAAGAGTTTCCGCACTTACACTTGGTTGTGTTCAGGGGGAGGGGTAGAGGAGGAGGGGAAGGGTCAGGCTGGGGGGTGGCAGGGAGTGGGAGGGGCTACATGCAGTCCAGTGGCGAGAGTGTGAAACTGAAGAAGGTTTTGAGAAACTGACGGACACAGCCGGACCTCTGTGTGTGTGTGTGTGTTGTGTGTGTGTGTGTGTGTGTGTGTGTGTGTCGCCAGCGCGCGACCAAAGGGGGAATGTAGGGCAGACCTGTTGGGGACACGCCTCTGGCCAATGGCAGCACAGCATTGGCATGTTGGTGCGGCGGCGGAGAGCGGACGCGCCCCCTGCTGGAGGTTCACCTGCAGTGCGGCGCACTGAGGCACTGTGACCCGGCTGGGTCCACTGGTGGCGTCACCTCCTGCATCAGGGACAGGATGAAAAGCATTTTAGAAAAAATAAGAGAAAAAGACACATCATGTGGTGTCGCGGCAGCAGCGAATCTTTCCTAATTACCGAGGCCTTCCTGGTTTGTGAGTTCTTCTTCCTGGTTAGTGAGTCCTTCCTGGTTAGTGAGTCCTTTCTAGTTATTAAGTCCTTCGCCCTGGTTAGCAAATCCTTCCTGGTTATCAAGTCCTTCCTAGTTAGCAAGTCCTTCCTGGTTACCGAGTTCTTCCTCCTGGCTAGTGAGTCCTTCGTAGTGAGTGAGTCCTTCGTCCTGGTTAGCAAGTCCTTCCTGGTTAGCGAGTCCTTCCTGGTGGTAAGAGTTCTTCCTCCTGGCTAGCAAGTCCTTCCTGATTACAGAGTCCTTCCTGGTCATCGAGTCCTTAATAGTTAGCGAGTCCTTCCTGATTACTAAGGTAATGTGAGGATTGATCCAGAAATATTGAGACTTCCGATATTGACATGTCTTTTTTAGAATTAATCTTCATATCAAAAATATCTATGCTAAGTCTGCTTTCACAAGAATATTAATACTTCTATGATGCCAATTGTTTCATAAAATCTAAAAAGGTATAAAGTGAAACAGAGCTTCCGCTCTGTGATACGCGCGCACACGGAAGCAGCCTCGTTGATCACAAGTCACAGGGGAGATTAGAAGAAGCTGCAGTATGGACGATAGAAAACAAAGCGTCGTTTGGAGTCATTTCACTTGTGTAAACGTAAAAGAGGCAACATGTGACGTGTGTCGAAAGTCTGTGAGGTATTGTGGCAACACTACAAATCTTATCAAACACCTGAAAAAGTACCATATAGAAGAACATGACGAGCTTACAGCGGAGGCAATTAGAGGAGCGTGAGAGAGAGAGAGAGAGAGTTCACCCCCCGCCTGAATGAGACAGAGCTCTTTGATGGAAACCCTTCAGAGAGGCAGACAATATCCAGGTGTATCGTGAAAATACATCACAGTGCCCATTACAGGCATATACACGTATGTTAGATACATTTATACACAATACAATGATGTATTCTGTAAATTTTGCATTAAAACATAATCTTTATTTTTTTTAAAACAATTTTAAGATTGTTTTAGTATTTAGTTGGAAGAACTATATGTAGCAATTAATTAGCATTCCTGCCATCATGTACATTTTTCATATCACAAATGTTTATTGTAAAAGTCATCATTTTCATAACCACAGGTACGCATCTAAAAGTATTAATATTGGCATCGGTATCGGGATACAAGCCTTGGTATTACTTGGTATTGGATCTCTACTGATTACTGAGTCCTTCCTCCTGGTTAGCGAGTCCTTCCTGACTACCAAGTCCTTCCTGGCTAGTGACTCCTTCCTAGTTAGTGAGTCCTTTCTGTTTGGGGAGTTGTCTCTGGTTAGCGAGTCCTTCCTTGTAAGCGAGTGCTTCCTGGTTTCTGAGTTGCCCCTGCGTGCAGGACGGTGCGGGCACCCTTCTAATTAAACTGATGTGTGACACCAAAAAGCTTTTAGGAAGCTGCTACCTTCTTTTTTTTTTTTGGAGATGTGAGATCAGGTTAGCATCAGGAAGACCGGTTCTCCTGCTAGACAATGTTTCTAAATTTAGAGGCGGTGTCGTGTGAGCTTCTCTGCCGTTCCAGCCTTTCAACCAGGAGGTTCTTCTGTCAGGTCGCCAAGGTCACCCAGGGTCGCTGTGGTCTTTTAGGGCAAAGTTGTAGGTGTCATGAGGAAACCCAGCGTGATCCATGTACTCATTGGCTGTGTCCTCCATTGCCCCTACTGTCACTAATTAGTCACTATACAGGGACTTTGCCATATTGTAGTGGTGTCTGAATCCTGATTGAACATCAGTATTCACTATATAGTCACTCATTGTATCCCAGAATGCATTGCTAACAGTAATGTACAACCAATAGTGTCACTAACCCGGCAATATTTCCCATCATGCATTGCGCTCACGCTGACCCATAGGTAAAAAAGGCCAGTGTTATTTATTTATTTTTTTTTTTTAAAATGTGAAACGATTAGTATAATATGTACTTGTTGCCAAAATGCATATGAATAAATTTATATATTGAATTATTAATATATTTATGGCCACCTGCCGACGGGACGTTTTCATAATGGGACCGCATTGACGTCATTAACAGCACCAAGAGTAGTGCTGCGCAATATATTGTAAATTTATTGTTATCGCGATATCAACATGCCTAATAGACATATCGTAAAACCTGCAATAAAACGCGTGTTCATCCATGCGCTACACGCAAAGAAATTTGCCCAGTCAGATTGAACCTTACTGCGTTATGCCCACCTTAAAGTAACTGCTTTTGGTTGAGGTCACAAACCGTGTGAAGAGAGTGAGGGGGGCGTGGTCATGGTGGGAGCGACGGAGACATGCGAGGAAAATGTGGGCGAAGAGCAACTGAAGTGCGTTACGGCCCTGGTGTGATGTCCATACTGGTCTTAAATTTAACGGGTTTCCTCACTGAACAGCTGCAGATATGCCTCACCACCATCAGTGGAATCGTCAGAAATTAACGAACATACACAACTGGTGATTTAAAAGTTGCAGGCCACACCTACAACAGCGAATATACTGTTGTAAGTGAGCGCTACGCACTAGTGACCTAAAAAAAAAGAAAATAAGGTATACGCAAATTTTACGTCGAGCTGGTTTCATTTCACCCGAATGAAAAACTCAGTAATATATCTATCAGTTGTCCACCTCTGTGAGCTACCTGCACTCACAGCTAGCACAGCTTTCTTCAGGTGTTAGTAAATGAAGTCAGCATCCAGGTTAACATTTTGACTTTGGCTGCCTGAGACAACTGGTTTGCCTTGGCTATCATGTTTTCTTTACTTTCACTGAAATTGCCAGTAATATGTTGTGTATGTGTGTGAATTGTCATGACGATCCGCTGACGGCGGCGCAGCATCTGTTGGTAAGGAAACCAACAGAACAATGTCTTTGATTCTCCACTTTGTGCCGTCACAATCGCGACTGACCAGGACCCTTCGTTCTTGGTGCATGCGGGTTCGAAGAATGTACTGCTGGGAGAAAGTTTGTAATTGTAGTGTATGGGGCTCTAGTTTAATGTGGCTATGAAGTGACTATATATTGGCCTCCCAACCCAGGCCCCTCCCCCTCCGGAGGCCCCACCCCTCTTGAGTCCTCGCTGGTGATGATTTAACCACATTATTATGCTCCTTGCTGCTCCCTCTCCTGGATAAATTCCCAGAGATGTCACTGGAAACCTTCCTTGGTTCATCTCTCTCTCTCTCTCTCTCTCTCTCTCTCTCTCTCTCTCTTCAATCTCTTCTATTGTCTGGCTCTGCAGCCTCCTTCCTTTGTCCAACGCCTCTCCAGATTCTCACGGATTCGCAGATTCTTCTCTTTTTTGCTGGGTCTGCATTGACCAATCAGAGCCCTTCGGCTTCCTCTCAGTGTTTGACCCAATGACCAATGAGTGTGTGTGTGTGTTTGTGTCTGAACAGCCTGAAAGTCTATCTTTCACGTCGCTGAAAAATTTATTTTCTTTGCGTCTGGTCTTTTCACTTCTAGTCGAGTTCTGGAACTCAGACCACCGACTCTCAATCTCTCAACCCGAATCAAGGCGTTGGCTTCCAGTGCCCGTAAAGAAAATATTGTTGAAATTCACTCTCTGGCCCCAAGTCCATATTGATTGTTGAGTACTCGCTGCTCCATGTAGTCTGAGTCATTTGCACTTGACTTGCAGTTCCCCCCTGCAGCCTGCAGAGGCTTTGGGCCGAAGAGTCGATGATCACTTTTGAAAAAGCAGTGCGAGGATGAAGGAAGACCGAGACTGAGGTCCTTGAAACATGTGCCTCCATAAATCACTGACAAAATGATGACATCTGTTTAGACTTAGGGCCAGATCCACAAAGGATGGAACGCAGTGGTAAATTGTAGCACTCTTTGCAGCGACTTTGCGGCAATCTACTTTTTTTTTTGCATCGTATCCTCAAAGGTTTTTGCGTAAATGATGTGCAGGTGCAAAAACGCCCAGAAATGTGGCACCTGAGGAGTCAGAAGCGCAAATCTCGCTCTAGTAACCTGACCGCTACAGATCGTCAGATATCATAACATGCACACCTCAATCACCAGAAGTTGAATTACTGACGGAATGCTTGATTTTTGTTGTTGTCGAATATCATGCATATTGACTTTCTCCCAAACTCACGCCAAGAAAGACACACACGTCTCTCCAAACATCCCCAGCCCTGTGCACAGTACACACACCTTTCTGGGGTCTCTGTCATCCTCTTAAAGGAGCAGCATAACATGCTCACCCCTTACTAACAGCAACATGAACACTGATGAACAGTGGAACACACAAAACTGAACACGCGTCAGAGATTTCAAAAGAGAAACTCTGGCGGTTCTGTGCGCTCCTGGCATTATGACTGCTGTAATGATCAGAAGGCAGTCAAGATGCGTCAATATATTTATATATATTGTTTATTGTGTTATATATTTTACAGTTACTGCCACCTGAGTGCGATTGCTAGATGTTTAGTGGCTGTTTTGATTGAGTGAGTGCAGGTTTCAAGTGTAAATGAACTCGTAACTCATCAATGTTTTGTATTCTTAAAAATGAATAAATAAAATTATTTATTTTATAAATAACAAGGTGTGTGTGTAAATATAATATTTTTGTATATACACACACCTCATCATCAGCTCTTCAGAGAGGAGAGAGTTACTCTGACGCCAGAAACACTTCGACAGACGAATGAGGCATATTTGCATAGAAGAGGGTGTCATTTTGCATGAAATGACCCATTTAAATACTGTATATTCAAATGAGTCTGGCGCAGCCCTGCTGCGACCTGCGCCTCGGCACATTTTCCACTGCTTTTCACCTTTGTGTCCGCTCCGTGGATAGGATGCACTCTTTTTGCCGCTATTTGCATGGATTTTCTGGCGCAAAAGCCGGGCGATCGCTTTGTGGATCTGGCCATAAGACTTTATTGTCTTTACCCACATTACACAGCAGTGCATGTTGGGCAGCGAAAATGTGTTGCATTGGTTTCTAGATTCCAATCAACAACTATTTATGCAATAAACAAAAATATATATACAATATATATACATGTCAATACGAGTGCAATGTAAACATACAAATTTGAGTGCTATGTATGTATATATATATATATATATATATATATATTTCTGTGTATATACAGTATGTATATATGTATATGCATGTATGCATATATACTTCAGGTTGGGTTAAGCAAATATTTTCCGTCATTGTTGTTTTTTTTAATGATGTGGAAAAATCTGAAGGTCGTCGGTCATTTTGACAGGTTGCAATTCACACCACTGTCCACTTGGTGGCAGTGAGCATTGTAACGTGCCCTTCCGATGCACAGCGCGGAGACGTCAGACAGTTTCTTTGCGTGTCTCGGCGCCTCGTTTCACTTCCGCACTCTCACACAAATCCACACCTGACCTCAGCCCCTCAGCCAATCACAGGGGTGCTGCCTTCACTGGACAACGTTCACCAACACCATTAACACCAAATAAACACAGAGCAGGACAGAACACACGAGAACACGGTCCAACTGACCGTTACACTTCTAACTGGCTGTTGTCTGTCTTGATGCATGACCTTGGTGCCGTCTCTCAGAAGAGTAGCAGTTGAGTCTCAGAACTTTGTGTGTGTGTGCAGGGTTGCGTTAAGGGAAATGTTTCATTTACGTTATATGCCACGTTACGTTCATTGTGTTTAGACCCGTGAGCCAGTGTGGACTGGGTTCGGTTAGCACCTGTCCAGCGCCATGTTAGCGTGTGCATCGTGCAATTTTTGAAATGCACTATTCTTACTATTGCATTTCTTCTGCTACTTATTCAGACATACTGGCAAACTAAGTTTGGCGCTTGTAAAGATATTGTCTTACACTGTAGCTAGAATGTGAAATAAAAGACACCTTACCCATTTGTCAATGACGTCTCTGTAAAATATTTTACAATTCTCCAGTTAGACAGGTTTGGAGCTATTGTTCAGCTAACATAGTTACTGTTTGTAATGTAACCTAGTTTTTTTTTTTTTTTAACTTGTTTTTAACTACCATTAATATCAACCTCCTTGTTTTCATTTATTGTACTCTCATCTGCATTTGACTAATTTGTTTGTATATTTTTGAGTATTTTTAATTGTACATTTTATTCTGATGTTTTAACCTTTTGCAAAGTTAGAATTTTGAAGAGCACTCTATAATAGAAATGTAGAATAATGACAACAACCACAACAATTATTATAATAATAATAATATATTTTTTGGAATAACTCCTTTTTTTCTTATTTCCTTCCTGTCTTTCACCAGATCACCAGAAGTTGGAACGGGAGGCTCGGATTTGTCGCCTGCTGAAACATCCTAACATTGGTGAGGAGCCGTCTCGCCTTCAGAAACAGTGCAGTCAATTAGAGGTTGGATTAGAGTGGGCTTGGCGGGGTCCAGCACAAGTGACGTGCAGTTTTGTGTTCCAAAGAAAAATTATGAGAGAAACAAAAAAAAAAGGTAGTATTTGACTTTGTGAGACGCTGACCTGTGGTGCTGCTCCTCTCTTCTCTCTGCCAGTGCGTCTTCATGACAGCATATCAGAGGAAGGATTCCACTACCTGCTCTTTGACCTGTGAGTCCACTCCTCTTTTCAACACTTCTCCCTGCAGTTACATGATACATAACTCTATATTACTACCACCACCTCCTCCATCACCACTTCCATCTCTACCACCAACTCCACCTTCACCTCCATCACCACCTCCACCTCCATCACCTCCACCTCCATCTCCATCACCACCTCCATCTCCATCACCACCTCCACCTCCATCACCACCTCAACCTCCATCTCCATCACCACCTCCACCTTCACCTCCATCACCACCTCAACCTCCATCTCCATCACCACCTCCACCTCCATCTCCATCACCACCTCCACCTCCATCACCACCCACCTCCATCTCCATCACCACCTCCACCTCCACCACCACCTCCATCTCCATCACCACCTCAACCTCCATCTCCATCACCACCTCCACCTCCACCTCAACCTCCATCTCCATCACCACATCAACCTCCACCTCCTCCACCTCCATCTCCATCACCACCTCAACCTCCACCTCCATCTTCATCACCACCTCAACCTCCATCTCCATCACCACCTCAACCTCCATCTCCATCACCACCTCCACCTCAACCTCCATCTCCATCACCACCTCAACCTCCATCACCACCTCCACCTCCATCTCCATCACCACCTCAACCTCCATCACCACCTTCACCGCTATCACCACCGCTACCTCCACCACTACCTCCACCTCCATCAACCACCATTGTCACCACCTCCATCTCCCTCCATCTCACTCCCCACCTCTTTTAACCATTTCTTTCTTGTTGTGTGTGTGTGTGTGTGTGTGTGTGTGTGTGTGTGTGTGTGTGTGTGTGTGTGTGTGTGTGCGCGTGCAGGGTGACTGGAGGTGAACTCTTTGAGGACATCGTGGCCAGAGAGTATTACAGCGAGGCTGATGCCAGGTAGGAGTTGCTGCTGCTGCTGCTGTTTCCAATAGGCCTCGTCCTCAAGCCTGTCCACTGTCGTCTGTTGTTGTTGTTGTTGTTGTTGTTGTTGTTGTTTTCTGTGTATTTCCCTTTTTCTCCTTTGGCCTGGTACTCTACCTTCTCTTCCTCTCACTGTACTTTTCTACTCTGTCCTTTTTCCTCCCAGCCCCCCTTCTCCTTTTTTGTTGCCATTTATTTTCTTGGAGTGACTTTTTTTAGTGTTAGCGACTCGTTATTTGCTGCCTTTTCTTTTCTTCTTTGCCCTCTTTTTTCTTGTATTTTCTCACTTTAATATTTTCTTCTTTCTCCCATTTGGATTTTGACCATCCTCTATTTCTCATCCTAATTCCTATTTTCTTTTTTTTTTATTTATTTATTTATTTTTTTTTTACATTAGCGGCATAGTGTGTAGCCTCTCACAGTAATACAATAACACACACAATCTATGAATCTATGATCTATAAATGAGTATCAGATACCACTGGGTTGGACGTTGAGTCAATTTTTAATGATGATGATGATGATGATGATGATGATGTTGCTACAGCAGCCAACGGAAGTGGAAGTGACAGTGTTGAGTGAGCGTCTGCACAGTGTGTTGTTGCTTCAGTTAACCCAGAGTGCAACACGTCTCCCACTCACATCTGTCTCCGTCTTGAGCTGGTAGATTTTTTTTTTAGTATTTGCTCTGGAACAAATGTAGACATGATTGCTTCTGAAGCTCCCAGGAAAAACTTGTGGAAGGGGAAAAAAAATCATCTCCGCATCCTCAGCTGTTGGGGAAAATAAAACATGACAATCTGCATTTTTTTTTTAATTTTTATCTATACATATTTTTTCTATATATTTAAGTCTTCAGTTTCCTTTTTTCCAGCTCCAGCCTGTGTTGTTTTTTTAAGATCTCACCCCAACAAGAGGTGGAAGATGAAATAAATTAGCAAATAGGTGTTTGTTGGGTGACAGTGGGAGACGGGGGAGAAGAGCGAGGGAGATGCTTGTGTGAAGTGACAGTTGTGGTCCGCTTAGCCACAGTCAGAGTGAAACTCTGCCGTCTGTTATTCAGGGCAGTTTGACGACGGAACCAGACTCGCTGACTTGCTGCCCACTCACTCTGCAGCCAAATAAAGTTGTTGTTTTTTTTAATAGTTTTTTTTAAATTGCGCTCCCTTGATTGTTGAAGTTTGTTACCTGACTTGTAATAAGAGGTGAGATTTTTGCTCCTCAGTGCTGCCGACTAAAATTAAATTAATTTTTTTTCTTCAAATCTTCTGCCACAACTCTTTTTCTCAAATAAAACAACACAGTCTCAGAAGATAGTGAGAACTGTCAATTCCCTTTTTTTTGTTGTGAACTCATAGATGTGACTGGATGCGTCCAGGGTACATCTAATGTGACGTCGCCGCCTTTAAACCATTATTAACATCATCATTCTCCATTAATGATGCCACTGAAACCTGTCGCTTTTAAGCATTTTTTTATTTTTTATTTAAGGCCACCTTAGGTCCTATTAGATTCTAAATCAATTAGTTACAGTGACTGCTTTATTAGCCGCTCCTAGTGGAGAAGAGTCAGCTGCTTGATTTCTTTGACTGAATATGTAAAGATATTGTTTTATAAAGGCACAGCAGCAATTTGTCCAACACTTGCTGATTGCCTCTAATCGTATAATATTCCCCTTTCTCTTCACATGCAAGCTCATCACAGATTGACCGCAAATTTATGTATCACTCGTTTGAATTTCCCCTTCAGAGATGCAGGAGTCTTGATTGAGAACATGAATGAACGGCGACACGAGCTTGTAGGAAATAGATGTGCGCAGTGGCCGACGTCATGGTCTGGTTTTCAATCTTCCACCTGACCAGCAGCAGCTGTGAAGGGCCTGTGTGGTGCCTCGGTCAGGCTCCAGTAGTCTGTCTACTGATTTTTTCCAACTTACACTAAATGCAAATGCAGTAGACTCCAAAGAACTGCCTGCACCTGTTTTAGCTGTTGCTAACTGTGATAGCTGTTGCTGTGGTGATGACCAACGCTTTGCTTCGACATGGCTAAATATAGAACTTGTAACCCTCTGACCCGCTCACACAACCCTGTCCGCCTCACTTGGGCCGGCCACCTCTTGACCCCCACCTTTAAAGATTTGACCCCCCCTCCCTCCCAAAAGGCAAGTTGTGCGCAGGTGCGGGCCGAACGAGGGGCAGCAGCAGAAGCAGCTCGTTGGTCACGCTGGTTTTAATAATAATTAATTGTAATAATTTAATAAGTTCACTCAGCCTGAAGCCCCTGTAGCACACACACACACACACACTCACACCCGGACTCTTTGCCCTCCCTCCTGAATGTCAGTCATGGAGGCCAGCCCCTCCTACTGCCGTCCTCCCCTGGAGATCAGGGACAAGTAGGACTTTAATTAGCTGCCATAATTAGCGCCTCTCTCCTGCCTCACACACACACACACACACACACACACACACACACACAGACCCAAGACTGTGTGCAACACCCATTTGCCCTCTTTTATCGTCTTGCTCTTCTCAGTCCTGAGCTGATGGAGGTCACTGTGCAGAGCCTCACAAAGTCGGTGTGTGTGTGTGTCTGGCCAGATATTCTGCACAGTACCTGCAACTTACAGGCAGCCCCTATGGCAGCAGCAGCAGAAGCAGCAGCAGCAGCAGCCCACCAGTCTTCTGAGACTCACTATCATCTTATTCATAAACCTACTCGTTTTTTTTTTTTAGTTATTTCTTCTCTAATTTCTTTGATTTGTTTATTGTTTTATTTCCTCTCTCCTCCTCTTTTTTCTGCTCCTCATCCTCTCTGGTCCTCCTACTGTGTCCCTGTGACTTTTTGTCCCACAGGTTGTCTCTTGTTGTAATCTGTCACCTTTGTACCTTTTTTTTTAAACGAAACAAATTGTTCTTGTCTCCTTCACCTGCCCATCGCTCACCCAATTTCACTCCGACCTTCCCATGACCTTCGCACGACCTTCTCCTCATTTCAATGAAAAAAACCCAACTTGTCTCACTTTTCATTTTCTTGTTATATTTTCCATTCCCATCTTGAACCTACTCGCCCAAACTTTTACCTGACACCTCCCTCTCATCTCCTCCCCCTCCTCACCCTTTTCCTTTATCTCCTCCACCCATCAACGCCCACCTGATCCATCTGCCCCCCCTCACCACCTCCTCTTCCTCCTCCTCCTCCACCTCCTCCTCTCTCTGTTTTGTCTTCACAGTCACTGTATCCATCAGATTCTAGAAAGTGTCCATCACATTCACCAACATGAAATAGTGCACAGAGACTTAAAGGTCAGTATATGTAGAGGAGCATCTGCACTCCCCCCTTACCCTCCCCCTTCTCACTTCCTTTCCTCCCCATTCCGCCCGTCTCACCTCCTTCCTGTCTTGCTGCTGGTCTGGTCTGGTCTGGTCTCTGTCTGGTTCCAGTTTAATGGTTTGAGTTTTTTTGTTGTGTGTTTGTGTTTTTTTTGTTCCTATTTCTATTAACTGGAGGACCTTGGCCTTCCCCCGCCTGCCCTCAGTACCCGCCCCATCAGCCCCTCCTGCCCCCTTCATCAGTCATCATTTTACAAACGGCCCCCATCCATGACTGAAGCTCCTGTTGCACTGACATTGACACGATTCCAGCTGTTATGTGTCCTTATCGATTTGTCTGAAGGTGGTACGTAAGAGGCTTCACACATGCCAGTGCCGATGCATGTCAGGCTCTGACTTGTCAGTGACAGTTATGACAGTGAAAGTGAGAAAATGATCCATCCAATATCCATCCTTCACACCTTCTCCCTGCTCCCCTTTGCAGAAACTGTCCAAAGACGTGCAGTTCTGGAGGAAATTGTCACTTTGTGATGTCACAAAGGGCACTTCTCCCAGGAGGCTCCAACAATGCATCACTTTTATCAGGAGCCTGACGGCACATGACGTTAAGGCAGTGCTGCTCTTGGTTTTTTGGAACATAAATACTAGGAATGCATTAGAAACCTGAAGCTCTCTGCACTGATTATGTTACAGCTGTAATATTACTGTCAGGAAAATATAGACCTTCGTCCGGCAACAACTTAAATTGTCGTCTGCGCGACCTTCAATAAAACAGAGTTAGAATAAGCCCTGTTTTGCTGTCCCCGTTGGAGCTTAGAGTTTTTTCATTTACAAGTCATGTTTTTCATTTATTCATGAAAATGCAGCGCTGTAAAAAGAGAGAAGCTAGCTCTCTCAGCTTCCCGAGGGGAATGTGCAAAGTAAATTGTTGTCAGTCCTAGATATTACGTTTCTTAGCATCTTTTCAATTCTTCATCGCGAGGGATTGATATTAAAAATAAACCCAAAAAACCCTGCAGTATTCAACATGAGAGTCAGAAGAAAAAAAAAACCCCACTTGTTTTATTGGTAAATATAAACCATTCTGCTTATTCATCAACTACACAATTTGTCAGTGCACAGCAAGCAAAAAAAAAAAAAAAAATGCATGCTCAACCTTTGTTGACACACGTCCACGTCCACCTCCACCTCACAGCGCAGCGTGTGTGTGTATTTGTATTTGCGAGAGAGAGTGTGTGCATTTGTTTTCATGTAGCTTAGAATTAGTCAGCAGCTTCCTTAACCTTGATTTGAGGAATTTACACAATTTACTTTTGACTTTCTGTCGCATCACAAAATCAGGTGCATGATTGATGAGAACCAGGCAGGCATCTGCTAGCGCGTGACACGATGCACAGCACAGACTAGCAGACGCTAGAGACCTGAAGGAAAAATAGGTTTGTTTTCAAACTGAATTTTTACAGGGACCTGTAACAGGTGATACATCTCAGACGTGTTACCACCAATATCGTCATGGTGTTTATCGCAACATCATGTGTGTTCTTGCTAGGCTAGCAGCTAGCGACACGGAGGCGTTGCCTCTAAGTTTAAAAACAAACAAACAATAAAACAAACAAAAATAGTACAAAATAGTTGTGAAACAGTTAAAGATGAAACTTTATAGTTTTCACAATCTTCTGGAACAACTAACCTTTATTATTCTGGCATGTCAGAGAGTCGTTGTGTCCCGGAGACGACGGTGAAATTCAACAGCCCTATAAAAATGTTTCTAGTTAACATTATAGTCGAACAGGTTTATTATTTTGACCTAAAGGAGTCTTTTGTTGCAGCGCATCCTGAAATATGCCTGGACACACTGTGACCCCACTGTGACCCAGATGTAGGAGCTGCTGCAGCGGACTCTGGCCCCACATCTGGTTCACAGACAATTAGCTCAGGCAGCTAGTGGAGCGGTTGTGATGATCCATGGTCAACCGCCTAACTAAGAAGAATTTCCCCCAATTACCACCATGCCTGAAGTTATCAGAAAACCCTTCTGTTGTACATGTATGGGCAACTTATGAGCACTGCAGAACTTTCAGAAGCATTTTCCCTATTTCTGAAAGTTCTGCAGTAGACTTGGTCGTGGGGGATCACGTGTTTTGGAAATAAGTCTTTTAGAAACATTTCGAGCAAACTGTTCCAGAGGTTCTCTGCAGGTAGTCAGCCCTCAGGGTAGGTCAGCAAGTCAGCAGGTCTGTTTTTTTTTCAGTTTTCCACAGATGTTCTGTTATTTGAACAACATTCCTCTAGAACAAGTTTTTCTAGAACAAGTTTCACTGCAGTACAAACACACATTTGACAAACTGGAACAAAATTGTCATATACATACAAATACTACTGGTACCAGTGTCGTGGCACCTATTTTATGAACCCAGGTATCGATGTCAGTACCGATACCCGCCACTGGTATTGGTACCGGTGCATCCCTACTTCAAATAATACTAAAAAGTGAGCTCAAGCTGGTGGTCCTGGGTTGCTCTGTGTACCTGTGGGTGCAGCCGGAGCCACAACAGAAGAGCCCTTTCACTCCCCTCTACACCCCTGACAACACCCCCTTCACTCCCACTTGAACCCCACCCCCCACACACACACACACCCTTGGCGGCCTTTGCACGGGATCGTTGCGCTGCTCTCAGACTAACATGCGCCCCTCCCTCCTCCCCTCCCCTTCCTTGGTGTTTGCATGCAGTCATTGCATCCAGCAGATCCTGGAGGCGGTGCTCCACTGCCACCAGATGGGTGTGGTGCACCGGGACATGAAGGTGAGTGATAGGTCCTCACACTGACTACTTTTTTCACAGGACTTTATTTAATTATTTTTTTATCTTTTTGTTGTTGTTCTTGTTGTTATGTGTTTTGCGACTTGGGGGCGGGACCAGGGGATTTTGTGTGGTTTTGTTTCATTCAGACTAAATGTCGCTTGGCATGAAAAAGACTTGGGGCCAGATCCACAAAGCGATTGCCCTGCTTTTGCGCCAGAAAATCTGTGCAAATAGCGCCAAAAACGGTGATTCCGATGTATTTAAATGAGTCATTACGCGCAAAAGGACACACCCCCTTCTATGCAAATATGCCTCATTCAAACAGCGGCAGATCCAGAAAGAGTTTGCGCTCGTGTCCGCACGCAGTTTGACAGACGGAAACACCGCCAGCCAAAACCAGGCGCAGTTTCTGTCTGTCAAAGTGTTTCTTGCTTCTGAGTGAAACTTTCCTCTCTGAAAAGCCTGAAATATATATATGGCTCCCCAAATCTTATATAAGCATAGACTACAGTATAAACGCCAATATTTTAGACAGGCTATGGAAAATTCTAATGGTTGTTGTTGGTGATTGTCTTGCTTATATAATGACTAACGCGTCTTGCGTCTTGACTTTCTTTCCATTATGGCAGCAGTCTTGGTAAGACGCAGGAGGCATCGTAATGCCAGGCGCGCGCAGGAGCGCGTTTATCCTAGCAGAGGGGCAGCGAGGGCAGCCAGCTCACGATCTGAAAATTTTGTTTTCTTTTCCGTGCATCCATGAACGCAAACCAAACACATGCACTCACGAACAACCTCTGGCGCAAACTGCTCTCAGGTTGCCAGACCGCAAAATTCGCACCTGTTTCAGGTGCTGCATTTGTGGCCGTGTTTGCGCCTGCATGTCATTAGCGCAAAAACCTTTGTGGATACCCGCATCTGTGGCGCAGATTTGCAGCCACATCAACCCTCCCCCAACCACTGCAGCCACCCCACCTAGCCCTTACCAAGGCCTGAGAACGACAACGTCGTTGACTATTAATTTGCAGATGTCCTGCTCATCTCGTCGATCGTCATTTTAGAAGATGTTCGTCTGGGCGCTCGTGTGTGTGTGTAGGGTTTTTTGTTTGGCTCGCTCTTTTTAAAAGGAGTTGGAAAACTGATACTGGGTTTCCTAAACGGCAGCCAAACCTGTTTTTAAGAACGCAGACGCTAGCGGATGTAATTGACGGGAGGCTGCGGCAGCATTTCCTCCAGTTGAACCTCGCACCAACCCTCTGTTTCCTTGAAATGTCTCAGTTTGCAAGGTGTTACAGAAATACCACAATTGAGTCAAGATGAACTTTCAAAAATGTTTTACTCTTCAAGATGGCCAATGAATGGGCACCAAATGTCCAAAATTTTGTTTTGCACTTTGGACCTGTGGAAGCGTATCCTTTCCATCTGGATAATATTTGTCATTTTGTTGAAGCATGGAGGATTGAGGTTTTCCAGTCTAGAAGAATCATCTTCTTTGCAGCAACCATACCAAGCATTGGCGCCTGTCGTACCACCGACAAATAACCGCGAGTAGACTCTGAGCACCCAAACCGAGCCAGCTCTGGGTCAGGGACAATGTCTAACTCATATGCTGCACTAAACCATTGAAATATTTCACACCAACTCTTATACAGTTGAGGACATGAGCAGAAAAGATGTGATAGAGAACCCTATGCACCCCTACATCTATCGCACTGTGAAGAAACTGATGGGTAGATTCTTTGAATAGTTTTGAATAGTGTAGTCTATGGACGACTTTGAATTGAATCACTTTGTGTCTAACATTGATGGAGCATTTATGAATACCATTCAAGGCTCCATTTCAGGTGTCTTCAGACACTTCCAGCTGTAATTCGTTCGACCAAGCCTCTCTGAGTTGATGAGTGGGTGCAGAGGTGGAGAACAGCGTTACGAAGCGGGATATTAGGTGCCTGGAGTCGGGAGGAAGCAGCAGGAGATCATGGAAAGGGGAACTTGTTGGCATGGTTTCAAAGTTTAGTAAAGCACCTTTAACATAATGCCTGATTTGAAGGTATCTAAAGTAGTGGGAATGCAGTGTGTTAAATTCAGTTTTCAGCTGGCCAAATGATGCAAAGTGTCTATATAAAGGTCCTTGAGGGTCACAAGTCCATTCTGTCTCCAGTCTGCAAACACCCAGTCCGTCTGAGATGGTACAAATAAATGGTTGTGGCATATAGGAGTGTGTATAGATACATCTGGCAGCTTGTTGACACTTCATATCTGGTTCAGGATTCTGAGAGAGTTTATCATTGCAAAATTGTTACCAATTAGTTCCTGAGTGGATTCTGTCTTGGAGAAAAGTAATGTACAAAGGGAGGAGCCTTTTACAGCTGCAGCCTCAATGTTTAACCATTTGGGAGAGTTGTTGGCCGCATCACCAAGCTGTCCCTGCTGCCAGTACATCAGGGCCCTAGCATTGGCTGCCCAGTAATAATTCTTAAAGACAGGAAGGCTGAATACCCCCTCCTCCACAGGCTTCTGTAGGTGTGTTTTTGATATTCTATGGCGCCTTGTACCCTGAAACAAATGGAAGAACAATTGAGTCTAGTTGCTTGAAGAATTTTGAGGTGAGAAAAAGTGGCAGGTTTTGAAATAAATATAGAAACCTAGGGAGAGTCACCATCTTAATTGCATTAAGACGGTCTACCATGGATAGCGGCAGGGTTCTCCATTTCTCGATATTAAGTTTGAGCTTCGAAATCACGTCAGCATAGTTAAGTTTAAATAAATGGATCATGGGATATTTTAAGCCCTAGATATGTGAAATGATTTCCATTGTAAAAGGCATCAGAGTGTCAAGAAAGTGTTGGTCTAGACTAGGGGTGCACAACCTTTTTTAACATGCGAGCTACTTATGAAATGAGCAAGTCACAGAGATCTACCTACTACCCTACTACCGCGTTAGTAGTCCTCGTGGACGGGGAGGAGGGGTCGGGCGGGAGTGCTGGTGGAGATTTCACTGAAGTCCCGTGGAGGTATCGTCGATGGGTGACAGGGGGGCGGCTGGTGGAGATTGCGTGATGCTCTCTCTCTTTCTTTCTCTCTCTCTTGTCTCTCTCTAACTCCCTCTCTCTTCATGCAATCGACCATAACTACCTTTGCGATCGACCTGCGATCGACCGGTAGCTCGCGATCAACGTATTGGGCACCCCTGGTCTAGTCTATCTGTTACGGGCATGAATTTGCTTTTACCACAATTGATTGTATAACCAGAGAGTTTGCCAAACGATTCAATAAAGTCAAGTAAAGGGGAACAGACACCACCAGATCTGCAAGATATAACAATGTGTCGTTCGCGTAAAGCCCCACAAGACTTTCCATGTCCCCTCTCTTAATGCCCTTGATGAGGGGATGACTCATAACCCCTATTGCATGAGGCCCCCCGGGCCAGGTCAAAGAGTAGAGGTGACAAGGGGTTGCCCTGTCTGACTCCGCGGTGTAACCTGAAAGGTCCAGATTTGTCACTATTGGTGAGGATGGAGGATTTTGGGCAGAAATGTAAAATCTTAACCCACGTAATAAAAGCATCCCCAATTCCAAATCTTCTAAGTGATTCAAACATAAAAGGCCGCTCTATTTGGTCGAATGCTTTGGCTGTGTCTGAGGCCAAAACAAGGAATCAAGGAACTCCTCAAAGCAAGCAGAGATATAGGGTGAATTCCAATTCCTCCCTTAACCCTCAATCTCAACCCTCAATCTCAAAAATGCACGCTCCCGCAAAGTGCAAGTGCTGTCCCGATTCTCAGAACGTCAAGTTGAGGGACAAGTTTAAGGGCTGTATCGCCCTCAATATTGAGATTCTCCGGCACCACCCTTGGGAGTAAGGGCTACCCAGAAGACATTGTGTATTTTCGCCAAGACATCTTCGAAAAATGGCGATGAAAAAAGCGAGCTACAAATTGAAGTATTTTGTTAGTTAATAAAGATAAAAATATTACAAAACCATTTTATTGTCTTAGTTTAAGACTTTTTTATGGATTATATTATTTTTTTTTACTTTACGATGTTTGTCAGCCGGACCAGCGGTCCCGGCTTCACGTTACTTGTATACCTCGTTGTGTAGCGACGGAGGACTTCTTCTTTTTCGTCGTCATCTTTTTCGTCTCCTTCTTCTTCGTCGTCGTCGTCTTCTTGACAGACTGGACGTAGCTTTGGCATAAGGCCGCCCCCCACAATCTGAAGCCGTAACTGCACTTAAGGGGTTTCCCATTTCTAAGTCACAAGATAGCCCTTCCACTTATTTTTGAGGGCCAAGATTGAGGGCCAAAGATTGAGGGTTAAGGGCGAGGGTTGAGCTTGAGGAGTTAAGGGAGGAATTGGAATTGGCCCTTAGTTTATAAATACTTGATCTGTCAGCAACCACGGATTAAAACGGCAACAATAGGTTTGTTTTGGCAGGTCAAGCATTAGTTGTAGCGAGACAGGACAATGATCCGATTTTAAGATGTTATGATTTTTAGTTTGTTCAGTTATATTAGTTTTGCATCCATTAGGAAGTAGTCAATCCTCCTGTTTGATTTATGTACATGAGAGAAATAGGAATAGTCTTTGTCTGTTGGGGCCTATAGACTCCATATATCGACGATGTTTCTGGATTTGGCAAGGTTATTCAATGTTTGGACAGATGCTATTGTTATTGGCGCACAGGAGGAAATTCTGTCGAGATGTTGTTCAAGGTTCAATTAAAATCACCACCCACGATTAAATTTGTGGCGCCGCGGTCTGGAATTGAATCAAATACTTTTACTTATGAAAATAATTTGGTTTGTCTGTATTTGGACCATATCTGTTAAGAAAGGAGGCGACACAGTGGCGCAGTGGTTAGCGCTGCCGCCTCACAGCAAGAAGGTCGTGGGTTCAATTCCGGGGCCCGGACCTGGGACCTTTCTGTGTGGAGTTTGCATGTTCTCCCTGTGTCTGCGTGTGTTCTCTCCGGGTTCTCCGGCTTCCTCCCACACTCCAAAAGGTCAATTGAACATTCTAAATTGTCTGTAGGTGCGCATGTGAGTGTGAATGGTTGTTTGTTTCTATGTGGCCCTGCGATGAACTGGTGACTTGTCCAGGGTGTACCCTGCCTTCGCCCTAAGACAGCTGGGATAGGCTCCAGCAGACCCCCGTGACCCTGAATAGGAATAAGCGGGTATAGAAGATGAATGAATGAATGTTAAGAAAGGTGACAGGGAATGAATTAATATTTCCTGTTATCATAATATACCTGCCATTTGGGTCTGTGCTTGTTGAAGCGAGTTGAAATGGAATATTCTTGCGAAAGAGAATGGCTTTAGATGAAAATGGTGCTAAAATTGGGAAATCCAATTAGCTCTCAGTCGCCTCTGCTCTGTAGCTTTTATATGGGGTTCTTGCAGAAACATTACGTCTGCGGAGGGACTCCAGATGGCCCAAGATTTGAACCCGGTTTACTGCATGTCCAATACCGTGCACATTCCACGAGACCAGGGAAATGGTATTCACGTCTGTTTTGTTTACAACGTTAGGCATTGACATGGATACTATACATCTACAGCATTCTGGGACACCCAAAGACAAATGTTGACATTCACATGCAAACACAAAAAGTTAGGCAGCTCAGGTCAACATAAAACAATACAAATAAACCCCACCCCACTCCCCACAGACACTTCCCCAACTGAAGCGTCTTTTCCCCCATATACTTACAGAGGGCAACTGGGCGTTTGGCTTAAAACACAACTCTAACCAGCCAAACAAGCTATGAACTAAACAACTCGTCTGCCCCTCTGCAGTTCACACAGCAAAATGTGAGCCTGAGCCAATGAGACGTTACCGTACAGTAGTTGTGATTCTACATCTGCTCTACACAAGAGTATGCAAACATATTAATGTGTCTATCAAGTCCACGAACCGAACAGACCGCGTCTAGTCACCTCCAGTGTCCCGTTGCAAATTGCCGACATACTTCATTGCATCCCCTGGAGAGGTGAATACCTTCTGAAGCCCGTTGTGCTGGAAGTGAAGCTTGGCAGGAAACCGTAGGCTGTGCTTGATCTTCAGCTCACGCAGGACTGCCATAACTTCACGGAAGCCACGCCGCTGATCCATCACCTCAGCCGGGAAACCGAAAACCCTGTGCGCGCCGTACTTGAGAATCTGTCGCCAGCAAGACGTATTATCTTCTCTTTGTCTGGAAAGACAACCTTCCAAGTCATTTGCCTTGGCTCTGACTGAGGCATTCTGTTTATGGAGCTCGGTGTTGGCAATCTCCGCAGCCTTGAAGCGAGTCTCGTGGTCTGTGACCGTCACATCTACATCATCCATTCGACCCACCAGAATGTTATGTGAGGATGGGAGAGAGGTAAACTTCACCTCCAGGAGGTTGATTATAGTCAAGTAAAGTATAGTGTCCTGCATGTTTTTTAATGCTTCTTCCATATGAGGCACAGGGACTTGAGGAGGTTCTCAGTCGTGGTCGTTAGCCATAGCCGTGCTGCTAGCTGACTTGAGCAGGTTGGATTTCGGCTTATCTTTCTTCTCATTTTTCGTTTTGTCCTACATTTCTTGGTTTCAAGCGGGCATAGGTTGATGTAGAAACAGGATTATTGGTATATTGTCGAGCAGAGTTGATTAGAAACGGTAGAATTTAGCAAATGAAATTTGAACGGAGAGGAGCTCACAAAACAGGTCTTAATCCATCCGCACTCACTAGCGCCCCCAATGAATGAATGCTTTATTTCAAACGTGTGAGTAATAAAAATATAAATAAATAACAAAGACAAAAGAACAGATGAAAACACTTAAATTAGTCAAGAACAGTAGAAATAATAATAACATAACATGCATGAAAAAGAGCAGGAAGAAGCATTTGCTTCATTGATTGAATCTCCAGTCAAAACAGCAGATTTTAGACTGGAAGACCAACTGCAGAGCTGAAAGATCTGAAGTGTAAGAAAGGTACACGTGAAAAGATTAAAGAGATTAAAGATTAAGATTTAAATCTTTAATAAAAAAAAAATAGTTAATTGTTCCAATTAAGGTCAAAATTGCAATATAAGCTTCTGTTTTGGGTTCATGTATTTGTACATGTGACTCAGGAGGAGTCAGTGCCTCTCACTGTCTCACACGTCACTGCTCCACTCAGAGTGCCAGTCTATGCAAATGTCACCGGCGGCATTCCGGATTTCGAAGTTTCAGTTCTGCTGGTTGGGAACCGTCCCGGCTGGAGTCTTTATTTAGCCGACGCTCCTCTCTGGTTTCGCAGCCGAGCGTGTGAGAGCAATTTCACGGCATAGGTCAGAGTGTGATGACCGAGGACGTCCAGGGTGACGACATCCGTCCAATCAGCAGCTGGCTAACGGAATGACCGACTGACAACACAACAAACACGGTCAAGTGGGGAAAAAATAATAACCCAACAGTTTTTCCTATTTTGTAATTTTAAAAAAAATAGTAACGACGGCCATTACACTTTTGCAATATACCTCTATATCGATATGTATGAAGAACCACCTCATTAGAGGGTTGAAAAAACCTTTTAGCAGTATTTGAGAGTTTTTTTGATTTTTTTTAAGTTTAGGTGTTTTTGATTACCAGTTTTTATTGCGATATTTAGGTTTTGCTTAATTCTAGGGGTATGGCAAGGCAGCTATTGTGTCCCCTGCTGCCTTTCCAGGGATCTAAACCTTAAAAACTGGTTCCATCTAATTTTTTTCTGTGTTTTTTTGTTGTTTTTTCCTCCGATGCAGCAAACGTGTGTTGCCTTAATCCATTTATTTCTTTATCAATTCTTCTGAAGGGGAATTAGTGAGGACTATAGCGGCCGCGGCCAGAGAATTAAAAAAGGAGAGAGCAACATGGGATTGTTGGTGTGTTTTTTTTTCTTTCTTTTGTCGTTGTTAAAAACGCCCACCCAGTAAAATACAACCTCCTCACAGCCGCCAACGTTTTTTGCGGCCCTGGACGGGTTTTTTTTTTTGCCCGCTTCAGCACCTTTATTGACGGAAAACGCTTGCTTCCCCCTCCTGGAATTCCCGCCCACGTCCATCGTTTTTTCACAGATGATCTTCCTGCGGCAGCTTTGCAGACCCAGTTTGGTTTACAAAACGCTCGGTGCCTCGGTGGCAAGTGGCAAGCCGGCACAGGAAGTGATGATCCTTTTCATCCGTGCAGCTCCACTGGCTCCGAAAGCAACTCAGCTGAAAATAAAAAGGGGGGTAGGCAGTGAGTGGATCTGCGGAGATAACACACCCCAAAATGTAATTCGACACCCCATTAAATACTATATTAATATACAGAGTCAGCCAAAATACTGGAAACACACATCAGGAAAAGAAAAACTTATTTAAAAACGATTTTTGCCGACTCTCCTCTCTGGTTTCGCAGCCGAGTGTGGGAGAGCGATGACTGAGGACGTCCAGCGTGACAAGATCCGTCCAATCAGCAGCTAACTAACGGAATGGCAGACTGACAACACAATACAACAACACAGCAAAACAAAAAAAAATAGAAATCCAACAATTTTTCCTATCCGGTAACAAAACAAGTAGTAACAGATTAAAATCCTCAGTAGCGATAATAACAACATTCCAGTTTTGGCTGGGAATGTGATTTGGAATTTGATGAGACGTGTTGATACACTTTTATTATAAGGTGTTCTGACTAGAACGACAACAGTTTGGAATTTTTTCTTCCTATTCTGAATCTGCAGTTTTATCTCAGATTAGCCAATTGTCCTTTTCATTTTACCCCCCCCCCCCCCGAAGGCTAAAACTACCATTTTTCAGCAGATCAACAGAATTCTTTTAGTATCACTTTTTTATCAGGCGCATCTGCTTCACTGAAGCCCAGGAAGTAAAAATGAAACAGCTGACATTGCTATAATAATAATCGACCTTGAAGAGAGAAGGAGGCAGGAGCTCTGCGCCACAGTGATGGCAGCTGATTATTACGTGTCGCTTCAAGTTCAGGAAAAAAAAAATGCTCTGTGATTTTTGGTGCAGAAGTGCTGCGGCCGTCACGGAGCGAGAGGAAGGTAGCGATGAGCCGATGGGGGGACCAGAGGGGCGTCCCATTATTAGAACGCTCCTCTGACACTGAGTAATGAGGCCGGCTGCGTTCCAGTTATCTAGGCCACAGAGATGAAACCTATAGACCGCAGTGAGAAATAGTCAGTACGTTTACATGACGTTCGAGAAAACCAAATTATTAGCCTTGTCCGATTATGATCGGACAACTCATGTGCATGTAAACGCGTTAGTCCACGAAACTAGGATAAGGGATTAAGCTGGGATATCTTGGTTATCCTTGCTCAACTTATCCGTGATCAGGTTGCACAGAAGTGGAATAGTGGAAGTGTATATATGATATGACTTCTACCATATGTTATGGAATGAGTTACTATAGAGATTTACTATGTGGAATGAGCCTCCTCCAGACCAGGCTAAATTCCAGGATCTATTTAATCTCACCCCTTCTCTCAGTAAACAGTCACCACCAACGGAGAAACCAATAGTCATTCCACTGAACCCTGTTATCACATTCAACTAGACCCACTGTCATAAATTGTTTTCATGTTTCTGAGAAATTGCATTTCAGGGTACATTAAGTGGTTTCGTCATCATCAAAAACAAATGCTCCTGCAGCGGCTGCACTGGTGCCTTCACCCTATCATCACATTTAATAGGATCAGTATTGAAGCTAGTAGACTAGACTTGCCAGGCCTACATGCCAGTACTCACTGGACCAGCATCAGTTGGAGTCATCAATGGAAGAATCCATTTTACTTGCTTCTTTTTGTATTGCAGTCTAATGGGGTGGGGGATGCTTTTTAGGTTGTACGGGGTTTTTGGCTGCAGTAGTGGCCACTGGGGGAAAAAATCGCCACGGTCACGTCTACACTCATCCAAACTTCTTATTGTGAGGAGGTGATGAGGGTGAATTGTCCCTGTTCATGCACAAAGACTGGAGTCATGTCCTTGTGGCTTGTGTGTTTGTCCGTGGTGTATGTTTTTGTGTTGTGTTTTGATTGAGGTCTTGTCTGCCTAATACTGAAGTTTCAGGTGTGTTTTTTTGTGCGGGGGGTTGGGTGCAAAGATGTTGTGTTAGCGCCATCCCAGGCTGACGTATGTACATAACCTCCAGCCCAGGTGCTCACACAGCAGGATGTATATATATGTGTGTGTGTGTGTTCTATTCTCCCTCAATCCTTTATTTGAAAGTGTTTGCTAACGTCCCGTCACTGCTGTTTTGCCCCCTCCAGCCAGAGAACCTGCTCCTTGCCAGCAAGTGTAAGAATGCAGCGGTGAAGCTGGCTGACTTTGGCCTGGCCATCGAGGTGCAGGGTGACCAGCAAGCCTGGTTCGGTACGTATCTTCCCGCAGCAGCGGCGCTAGATTCTGCTTAAAAAAAGGCAACAACGACAAAACATGGCCCAGAAAAACAAGATAGCATTTAGCCTTCTTGAACACGTTTGCTACGAGGTGCTGTGAGGGAATTTTGGCAGTTTTGCAATGAACACACTGTATTTTTTCCACGCGTCCGTTTGAGAGTTTGTATCAAAATATATTCAGTGCAGTTTTTCACACTGCTTCCAAATGCCCCCTCCTTTGCCTTATTTCTGCTTGGAAGTTTTCGTATTTAAGCTACACTGTTTTTCTTCTGTTTGCAGTCTAACATCAGTTCGTCTCTATCAACCATCCAGGCTGTGCAGTGTCATATGAGGCTTTATCTGAGTCATGTGACCTGCAAATGCAGAAAATGTGCACCAATTGCAAACTTAAAAAAAAAACCTGAATACCACCAACATGTTCACCTCTTGTGATGCCAGGTCTGTCTTTTTCTACATCAGCGAACAGTAGATGTTCGTTTAGATGTTTACGTTTTGCAGTTTTAAGGTTAATGAGAATGCAACTACTGAGTGGTCCGTGCACTTTGTGGCATCAGATGGGGCTGATTTCCAGAACATCACGGTTTTGGAAGGGCTTCTCTTTGGAAAGTGGAACAAGTGGAACCAGCAGGTCGCCGACAGACTCGAGACGAGAAGTTCGAGAAGTTTTGAAACTTGCCATGATGTGGGACCTTCCATGTGTTTCATGTGTAAAAGCCTAAAATGCCTCAATGATTTAATGTCAAATGAAATAAGGGGCTGTCAAAGAAATTCGTTAATTTTTTTTTTTTTTTTTTTTAAAGTGCTCCCCCTTTTGGTCATAGAACATACAGAACTATATGTCCCTGCTGGTGCTGGTTGCCCTGTGTCCTCCTGCTGCCAGTTATTTTTGTATTCCTTTTTTATTTCTCATTGAAAGACTTCATGTTAATGTTTGTATCTCCTCACTTACTGTTGCTGATTAATCAACACATATTACTCCAGTTCTAGAACAATTTGCCTGCACCCCCCCCATAGATATTCTTGCTGGTCTTCTTGTTTTGAATCAGTAAAAGGTACTAAAGCAAAGAGCAGGGCGCTGATTGGAAAACTGAAAAACTGAAATGCTTATGAAACTACACCATGGGGGAACGAAGAGCTGCAGACATTTTTGTACTCGGGGCCGAAGAAAAAGCTCAAAGAGAGCTGTTCGGACGGAGCGACACGCAATGAAAAAGTCTTCCTGGTTTTGCAGCTGGTGGCCGCAGTTCAGCAAAACAGTGTCGGGAGAAATTTAAAGAAATGCCGAGCGACTGCAGAGCGACTACCAAAGCATCAAGGACCACAACAACAACAACAACCGAGCCGAAGCGAGCCAGTGGAAACATTCCCTTTGTTACAATTAAGGGATTACCTAGCAAACAAGTTTTTCTTTTCTTTTTTTTAAGAGCTTGGCTTCACATCCTAGCGATCTGGCTTTGACAGCTCTGCGCGGAGGCGTCGGTGTTAGCAGATGGGAGAGTGTCTTACATTCTGTACCTGCTGCTGTGGAGTTGGGGAGACGCACAATCTACTGCCAGCACGTTCATAAAAATATATGAATATGATATATGACATATATGAATATATGAATATGTGGGTATGTGTGTGGCTGCAGGCTTTGCTGGCACCCCGGGGTACCTGTCTCCAGAGGTCCTGAGGAAGGAGGCATATGGCAAACCGGTGGACATCTGGGCCTGTGGTGAGCTGTTCAAAGGCGGATGGATTGAAACACACACACAGACAAGACAGAGGGAAAAGAAAGTGCACATGTTGTTAGAAAATCTGCTTGCCTGTGTTTGTTTGTTGTTCATTTGTGTGTGTGTGTGTGTGTGTGTGTCTCAGGGGTGATCCTCTACATCCTGCTGGTGGGTTACCCTCCTTTCTGGGATGAGGACCAGCACAAACTGTACCAGCAGATCAAGGCCGGAGCTTATGATGTGAGCTTTCCTCGAACCTACCCCCCGAATGATTTCTTCTTTTTTTTTTGTCTGACATGTGATGCAGCAGAGCCAGATCAACTTTTCTCGTGACCTCACCTTCATTGGAATTTATTTATTTATTTATTTATTTATTACTGGACTGTGCATATTACTGAAGAGTACATACAAGATGTAGTGCCGTGGAATTAGCTAGGATGCCAAATTTAATCCGTAGTCCCCACATCAAAAAGTGAAACAGTTAGTCAGTCTGTCAGTCAGTGAATTAGTCAGTGAACAGTCAGCCAGTCATTGAGCCAGTCAGTCAGTGAACAGTCAGTGAATCAGTCAGTCAGTAAAATTAGCCAGTCAGTCAGTGAACCATCAATCAGTAAGCCAGTCATTGAGTCAGTCACTCAGTCAGCCAGCCAGTCATTCAGTCAGTGGATCAGTCAGACAGTCAGTTAGTCAACCAGCCAGACAGTCAGTGAATCAGTCAGTGAACAGTCAGCCGGTCATTGAGCCAGTCAGTCAGTGAACAGTCAGTGAATCAGTCATTCAGTAAAATTAGCCAGTCAGTCAGTGAACCATCAATCAGTAAGCCAGTCATTGAGTCAGTCACTCAATCAGCCAGCCAGTCAGTCAGTCAGTCAGTGAATCAGTCAGACAGTCAGTTAGTCAACCTGCCAGACAGTCAGTGAATCAGTCAGCCAGTCAGTCAGTGACTGTTTCTCCTCAGCCAGTCAGTCAGTGAACAGTCACTCCAAAGCAGTCACCTTAGCCAGTATCAACCAGATGTTGACCATCAATCCAGCCAAGAGGATCACTGCCCAGGAGGCCCTCAAACACCCCTGGGTCTGTGTAAGTGTCCCTCTGCTGATGCTGCTGCTGGAGACAAACACTGGGCCGTCCTGCTCGTGTTGCCGGTTGAACACCTCTTCTCCTGTGTCCTTCCAGCAACGCTCCACCGTGGCCTCCATGATGCACCGGCAGGAGACGGTCGAGTGTCTCAAGAAGTTCAACGCCCGCAGGAAACTCAAGGTGCGTTCAAGGTTATCTATTTTTTTTTTTTGTAGCTGTAGTTGTAGTCTAAAGTTGTGTCCCAAATCACCCACTGGCTCCCTCTACAGGCAGTTCTATGTTGCCACCATATCGTGAAGTTTTTTTTTAATGGTCTCTCTTGGCGCAGTGAATGACGTCATCGCGGTATCATTATTAAAATGTTCCATCGGCAGGTGGTAATAAATGATTTAATAATTAAATATATAAATAATTGTACACATATATTTGCATTTTGGTGACAAGTACATATTATACTAAACATCTTCCCCCATTGAAGAAAAATAGCGCTGGCCTTTTCTACCAAACACACCAAAGTACGACACAAAATGAATTAAATATGAATCAGAATGTTTGGGGAAAAAAATCACGCAAAGTGACGACGTTCATGAAAGAACCAGAGTCACTTTTGATTGTACAAAGCGCTTTGAGACGTCTTTGGATGTGATATAGCGCTGTACAAATAAAAGTTGATTGATTGATCGACTTTGAACGATTCGTGTTTCAACTTCCACAGCAGACGGCACCTTCTGAACCAACTTTGTGCTGTTTAGTTTTGCGTTTCATGTGACTAAAAACTGAACAATTCTTAATTTTTTTTTTTTTTCCTCATCAGGGCGCCATCCTGACAACCATGCTGGTTTCTCGAAACTTCTCTGGTAAGTTTAGTTTTTTTCATGTGTCTCATTGTGTCTTTCATGAAGCTTCCATTCACATCAGCTGGTTTCTATTGTCCAGATCAGCTCTGAGGAACATGTCCCCAGTCTCCCCTCACAGAAAGTCAGTCTTTCGTGTCTTAGTGCTATTATTATGATGATGATGATTATTATTATTATTAGTAGTAGTAGTATTATTATTATGTGACAGACTGGGACCATGTGTCCTGCGCTGCCTCTAGAAAATATTCACATGTATGTTTGTATTCTTACGTGAAAATATTCCATAATTTACTGACTTGTGTCAGTAATTATTTAATTATTCATTATTATATATTAACTCATTTCAACATTCGTGCAAATGGCCGACGGAAAGCGTTCAGATTCACTTTAGTCGTCGGCCTCCTCCTCCTTCTCCTCCTCTGCTGCTGCTGCTGTCAGTTTTCAACGTGCCCAAACGTTTTTGGACTTGACCTGATTGAAACTCCTTAACGTCAGTGGTGAGAGAAGATGGAGAGAAAAATAAAAAGGAGCAGCTTTGGAAATGTCGATAAAACCACTGAGTTGTGAGAGTTTATTTTTGTTTTTTTTTCCAAATTTTGTTCTTGTCATCGTGTCATAGTCATTAGTGTTCATAGTGTCATAGTCATTGGTTTATTCGCTGCCAGTCACAGCTGATTTTAAAGTCCATTATTTTCTTATCAAAATGCAGATTTCTGCCTTTTCTCAGTTTCTAATTAAATTCAATAGTTTCACTTTATGGTGAATCTACAGGTTTGGCAATGAATAAATGAAAATGAATTAATTGCTATGATTATACTGTACTATACTATAGTCTACTACTATGGTACTATGATTATTTGGGCCACTCGAAGTGGTGGTGGGTTGACACGATTGATCCCTGCAGACTCCTGAACTCGCAACGTTCAGTGTTTTCAATGAAAGTAAGCGGTTTGGAATGCACCCCGAGAGGTTTAGTGTGTTCCTGATGTCACTGTAGCAGATGAACAACATGTTTTCCGGTGCTCTTTGATGCTCCGCCCCTCCACTAACACCTGCAGTTGACCGCTGCTGTTTCATGCCTCCCCCTCCCCCGCCTCCTCCCGCTTCTTCTCCTCTCCCCCTGATCGCCTCCCTCCTCCCTCCCTCCCACCCTCCCCTTCCTATTATATCTGACTCGCTGCCCCCTCTCACATCCCTTTTCCTTTTTCTTTCCTTTAATTTCTCACCTCTTCTTCCAAACGCCCCCCCCCACTGTTTTTGTTTTGCCCGTTCAATCCCGCCGTCCTCCCCGCCACCCCCCCTCCCCTGCCGGGTAACTCTCTCTCTCTCCCTGTGTGTGGCTGTGGGACTGTACCAGTGGGCAGCAGGCAGACCACGGCTCCGGCCGCTGGCGCCACCACCGCCGGCCTGGTGGAACAAGGTAGCGCGGCGGTCCCTCACCCTCCCCTCCCCTCATCTGGTGGACCCCTCCGCACCCCCACAACCCCCCAGCATGTAACGACCAACTGCGTCTCCAGATCCTCCTCTCATCTCATTGTCAGGAGCTTCATTTTTTCTAAATTGTTGTTTTGTTTTTGTAATGGCAAGAAAGGAAAAAGTATATCTTTGAAGATAAACTTCATTTTATGAACGTAAGCGGCGGTGTTTTTACTGAAGTAAAGTGTTTTTACTTCAATAAAAAGTTTAAAAAAAAAAAAAATCAACCTCCAGATGCTAAGATGAAAAGCCCATAAAGATGTTGATCATTCTTTGCTGGGGAATCTTTATTGTTAAGCTTGACATTTTGTCTGTTGTTTTGGCTCCTGTTCTTATTTTTGCCAACATTTGTCACCCCTCACTTGAGATCTGATTGGACGGTGGTGGATGCTCCGCTCCTCCTCCCCCCCTCCTCCTCATCCTCCTGCTCCTCCTCATTATCACCACTCCTTCCTCTCATCCTTCCAAGTGCAGCATGGCCTGAACTGAAATGAAACTGTCTCCCACTTCCTGTTTCTTTGCCCCCACCCCTACAGTATCACTTCCATCACTTCACTTCAACCAATCACTTTCCTGTATTCTGTCCTGGTTGATCTCTTTGTCATTTTGTCCTTTGACATTTTTTCTCCATTTTCACACCACACATCCTCCCTCTTTCCCCCTCCCTCCTTCCCCTCCTGTCCCCCCTTCCTCTTCCTCCTCCTCCCCTTCCTCTTCCTCATCCTCTCTATCTGACCCTGAAAAGTTTTTCCGTCACTTTAAGGATGGAGAGCTGCTGAATGCTGAAAGCTGCATGGGGCACTGGACTGGTGCATGCACTGTTCTTTTGGTTCTTTTTGGTGGTGCATGGTGCAACACTGTGGCAGCTACGAGGCTGGGCCGGGCTTCTATCGATCTGTTGGCTCGCCCGTCCCTGCTGGCCCCTGCCAGTGGTGCATCCTGCCTGTCGTTAGCCGTGAGCTGCAAGCTGTCTGTGTCCGATGTTTTTTAATCTCTTCTTCTTCCTCCTCATCCTCCTCCTATTCCCTCTCTCTCGTCCTCCTCCTCTCTTCCCTCTATTTCCCTATTTCCTCTCTCCTCTTCTTGCTTCATGTGTAATTTGTGGTAAGGTAAGAAGCCTCCCCTTGCTTTCTCACCTTCAATGTTTCGGTCATAACAATAACAATAATAACAATAATAATAATAATAATGGTAATGATAATAATAATAATAATGATAATAATAATAATAATGATAATAATAATAATAACAATTTTATTTTCAACGCACTTTACATTTTTGTGCTACAGAGTTTAAAAACAGACAAAAGCATAAAGGATAAATTCAACAAACCCATCACAAACTGAGAGGGAGTATTAAAAACTCTATGAAATCAGGGAAAAAGATCCAATAAAACCTTTTTAAAAGTCTCATTCCAGGAGCTTTCCAACACACACACACACACACACACACACACACACACACACACACACACACACACACACACACACACACACACACACACACACACAGAAGGAGGTCCGCTGTTCCTTGTTCTTTGGTCAGAAGATCCAGTTCACCTTTCGGACTGTAATATTCTGCATTCATCCTCTTTTCTTGGTGCCCCTCCTCCCTCCCTCACTCCATCCCTTCCTCCACTCTGCCAGAGAACGAAGGCGTCCGACCCCAACTCCAATTTCCTTTAAAAGTAAATAACATAGCAGTAAAGTAGTATGATGGAGAGCTGCAGCGGTGCGTCAGACTGCATGGAATCATCCATTCATCTATTCATTAGCTTCTTTTTTTTCATTTTGATTTGATAAACAATTGTTTGAATAGCTTAAAAAAGAGCCTAATTTGGTGTGAGCCCTCAGTGTGACATCTGACATCAGCAGCAGCAGCTTCTGAAGGATTAAAAAAAGAGTCAGTCATTCCTCCAAAAAGTCGGTAAAGCCGTTAAAAGCTTTTCAGCGGAAAAATTCTGAAGAAACTTGACGTGTTGTCGTTTTTTTCTTTGTGTGTGTCACTGCAGCAGCCAAGACTTTGCTCAACAAAAAGGTAGATGTGAAGGTAAGGTCCTCCTTTTCTCCTCCTCCTCCTCCTCCACCTCCACCCCTTCCTTCTCATTCTCCTGCTCCTTCCTGCTACTGTCTCTCTGCCTTGTTATTAATATTGCATCTGCTCCCGTGTGTCGGCGTGTTCATCACACCATTGTGTTGTGTCAACATGCGTTGGATTTGCGTCCACCGACTTTGATGGACTGACAGCCAGTCACTGACTCTGCTGAAGTTTAAACTTTTCCGCATGTGAATGAGATCCTGATCTCGTTCAGGGGCCACCATGCCAAGAGGTCAAACACCAGTAAAATAACGTTCCAGTCACTCAATAAAACTACAATCACATTATCAAGATGTTAAAAATCAACAATTTGTCATTATAAGAGCACCAAAATGAAGACAATAATGGTTAAAAACAGACCTTTGAAAGAAAAAAAGTAAAGATTTGCACTGCCTAGTGAATAAAATGGAACAAAAAGCATTATAAGAGACCAAATCGTCCATTTTCAAATCCGACTGTGTTGTCTTCCAAGTGGTGGGGGAACAAAACAACAGCAAAAAGCTGTCTTCCCCCAGAAGTCTGTCCAGGACTCAATGGTCAGTCTGGTGATGGCTATTGCAGGAGTAAGGTCACAGGTGCTCCTGGATTTGTGCAGCAGAGGGCAGAGGTTAGGATGGCAATAATCCATTGAGTCACTTATTGATCAGCAGCGTCTGACGGCTGAACCTGCGGCAGCTCAAAGAGCCACAATCACGCGTTCCCTTCTTCCCTCTCGTCCACAACTCTACATTTTTAAACTCCTCGCTCATTCATTGCTAGCTCGCACTGTTAGCCGCCAGCATCTCCGTGGGGGGCAGTAAGTAAGGCTCCACCTGATTGGCCAGAGGCATCAGACACCTCACAGACTTTCTTAAGGCTTACGGCATCAAAAAAAAAGTTTCCGGAACATTGTGCCATGAGAGACACCTGGTGCCATCCTCCCTCCTCTCCCCCCGCCGCGCTCACTCTACACGCACACTCCCCTTCATCGTGGATTTTTAATGATGACCTCTCTCGGCGTCACGTACGCAATCACACTAATAGCAGCTGCGCCAGCTGCTCTCAGATGTGAGCCAGAGCTTTGAATGAACACATGTTGGACGCATGTGTGTATGTCTCTGTGTGTTTGCATGTGTGAACTGCATGTGTGCATGGAAGTGTGAAATGGTGCTGAGAGCGTCTCCTCGACCCCCCCACACCCCTGTCTCTGGTGGGTGGAGAAGGCAATGTGACTCTGGCTCCAGGAATAGCTGCCAGTCTGGACCCTGGAAACTGGGATGACAGAAATAGTCGCTTCCTTCCACTGCGCCGCGCTGGTTGCCCAGCAACAGGCTCCTCACGCTGCTTCCCCCAAACACTGCTTCGAAAGATGTCTTCCTCCTTCGCTTCGCCGCCACCCCCCCGTGCAGTCCCCTGCAGCTCCTTAGTCCTCCCCTTCTTCCTCTACTTCCTCTTCCTCTTCCTGCCCCTCCACTCCCTTCCTCTACCTTGACTTCATCTCCCTCTCCCTCTACTTCCTCTTGCTCGTCCTCTTCCTGGAGGTCTAACGGTGCCGGACGTTTCTCCCTCCTCCAGCCAATCAGGCTGCCTCCTACTCTTCTGCTCTTCCTCTCTGGCCCTATCACTTCCTGCTCACTCTTGATGTGGAGGTTGAAAGAAGTCAGATTTGGATCTTTGCTCTGGGATCAAAGTGCTTCCTAACAGGAAGTGGCCTCAGTGCCACTCTGTCACCTTCATGTTCTGACTGCCGAGCTGACTGAAGAACTTTTTCGCCACTTTTCTTCTCCATAATCTGCTTCCCTTTGTGACCGCTTCCAAATTTCTCCCCCCTCACATTCATTCACATCATTTCCTTCTTTCCTTCCTTCCTTCCTTCCTTCCTCGTCCTTTCGCGCTCACATTTGTAGCTCTCATGCCAGTGAGAAGGGTTGTTTCTGCTTCTTCTTCTTCCTCTTCTTCCTCTTCTGCTCTGCCAGGAAGATTACAAGTCATCCTTGTGCAGGATTAAATGTTGCTTTTTTGGAAAGAGGTTCTGACTTGTGCCACCACCACACTCACATTCTGTCTGGTTCCTTTATCACCCCCACACCCCCACAAATCCCTCTTGTTCGACCTCTCCATCCATCCCTCCATCCATCCATTTGCCTGAGGACAGAAGCGCAAGTCCAGCTCTACTGTCCAGTATATGGTGAGCATGTTTATGTTGATGCTGTTGAACGCTCCCCTCCCCTCTTTTCAGGGTGTTTGCGTAAAAACGCGACACCCTGGTAACGAACGCCATCGTTTATTTTTTGATGCTTCATGCGTCCCTGCTGCATCAATTGCAGCAGGTAGGATCGTTCACACATGGAGTCGGTGATGTGAAAACACGGCAGATCCAGTTGATTTTCAAAATAATACTCATTGTGCTGGATTTTGTTTTTCTATGTGCTGTAGTTTACTGTGAAACGTCACGCATCGGCTTCAACGCTGTTGAGTTCGGCCGTCAAATAGCAGATTTCACTATGATTAACAAAATGCATGTATACTTTAAATACCTGCATTTTGTATAATACCAGCAGTTCGGTTTATTATTATTTATCTTTTTTACACACACCGACACTTCGAGACACTGTTGGGAGGGGCAAAAGAGTTTTGTTTCACTGTTGTTTTCTTTAAATACATGCAAACTACCTGGTTTGTCGTGCGATCTTGCAATCCTCACGTGAACCAATCGAGCCGCTGCGTGGGAGGCACCACTCGGAAACGCATCCTGTGTGAGATAGTACTGAGTGTTTTCCTTCTACACAAACGCACTGCAAACGCACTGCAGATGCCTCTGGTGTGAATTGAGGATCAGACCCCATGAACGCCTCAACACTAAAATTTAAGGGGGTCTCATATTTTTTCATAAAAGTAAAAAAAGTATATATTATTGTGACTAATGGGCACTAAAATGTCTTCAAGATCACCTTGTATAATATTACATTTTTCAAAATATTATAAAAAACTTTTTTGCCAACATTTGTATATTTCGATATTGGTCAATATTCAGGACCCCCCTGAATAATGTTTTTGTGGTGTTTGCTGGAGATTCATCCCAGCTGTGAAATTCTAATTTTCAATAAAATAAAAAAATGGTTTCTTGATAATAATAATAATGGAATAAATAAATGAAAAAAAGTTTTTCACTAAGAGTCACCCTGAAGCTCCACATTCCTCAGCCACGAGCTCCTCTGCGAAAAAAAAGAGCCTGTGTCAACTTTGTTAAATGCAATAAATAAACCATGGCAAGACGCTGCTTGTTCAAAGACGTGGAAATAAAAACTATTTCTGTACAACCGCAGCAACTTTGCCCCACGGAGGGAGTTGAAATTCTTCTTTGACCTCTTTTTTTTTTTTTTCACCTTGAAGCAGCATCATTTTTTGTGTCATGCGCCACTTTCCCACCACTGCTCATCACTTGTGCACCTCCCCCTCCTGTCTTCTCCCTGTGCATTACTTTCTGTGGCCACCTGGCGAGCACTCATGTGAATAATCCGGCCCCCTTCTCACGAACACCCTCTTTCTGTCTTTGGAGAGAGAATCCTCCTTTCTTTGAAGCATTCTTACATCAACTTTTTGTTCAGGATGTCCAGATGTGTGAACTCTGCTCCTCTGAAACATCAGTCCCATCCACAAGTTTGTTTTTTTTTTTTTTTTTTTTTACTGAATCATTTGCTGCATGTCAGTCATCCAGGACTGTAGGGGGCGCTAAATCCCAGTAGTGAATGGAAGTGGAAGTGTATCTTTGGTCGGGATTTTTTGTGTGCGCTGGTGTTGTGTGGTAGTGCAGGTTGACTTTCTCTGTTAAACATTGTGTTTGTGTTTTTTTTTCAGCTTTCCTGTGTGTGTGTATGTGTGTGTGTGGTTTTTTTTGCATGTGTGTGCAGTGCACTCTCCCTCACTCTCTCTCTCCTCTCTTCTCATTGGCCGTCAGGCTCTCTCATCCCCTGGTCTCTGTGGTGTTAACCCTCTTCTTGTGTCTCCTCTCCTGCACAGCCGCAGACAAACAGCACCAAAAATAGCAGCCTAGTCAGCAGCCCTAAAGGAACCGTCCCTTCACCTGCTCTGGTATTTACCTCCTCAACCCCCCCAACCCCACCTTTACCCCTGACCCCACTCCTTCAAGTGTGTTAGTGTGAGTGTGCGTTTAGCCCTCCCAACCAACCCTGCTCCCCCCCCTCCTTCTTCACCTCTTCTTCTTCTTCTTCTTCTGCTTCTTCTTCTCCTCCTCATCATCATTCTTCTTCCTCACCCTTTTCCTCTTGGTGTTTTTGTCGTCCTCTTCTTCCATCTGCCAACACAGATCGTAGTCAGAAAGCTGCCGTCTGATAGGTCAGCAGTCAGCCAGCAGGGAGCGTCAGTAACCCTCTCCTGCTGTTAATGTTGTGTGATATTCCCGCTCTGCTGCTGGAAACCAAAGTCAGAGCTGGACGGACAGCCAGCCGCTGCCTGCTGTGCTTGGCCAAACCATTTTCCTGCTTCTCGATAGTGTGTGCGTGTGCGTGCGTGTGTGTGTGCGTGCGTGTGGTTGCCACTGACGCAGGCTTAAATTGAAGGTTGCCTGCTGATTGGCCTCTGCCTCATTTTTTTTCTCCCTTTTTTTTGTTAAGCTATTTTTAGTTATTATAAAGCGTTCCTTTGTGCTTTTCAAATTAGGGACTGAGCCCTACAAAACTCAGTCCCTTGAACGCTGTTTGCAGCTTTAGTTCAATTTTAATATCACCTCATATCTGTGATTTAAGTATAGAATACAAGCAGTTGTTGTGAACATGGAGAAGAAAATGCGAGAATGTGAGCTCTCTCCATAAACCACTTTCCTCAAGTCAAATGTGCGACAACTGACCACGCCGTCACTCTTCGCTGATTGGTTGTCTGGTTCCGTTAGTCCAGGTGAGCCGCGTCCCTGATGGGTTCAGCCTCAACCTCACTCCCCTGGTGCACTGCAGGTTCACTGCCTCCTCTGCTGGTGGTGAGAGGGTGGCAGTGGAGTGGGCTGGATGGAGGTTGTCAAATGGGTCCTGAGTGCTGCTTCACTGGTTCACTGGTGTCTTCAGAGCTGGATGAACTGGAGACACAAAGCCTGGCTCAAAAAACACCTGCATGAGTTGCAGTCTGAAGAGATCGAGTTATTTATTGATTTATGGATTTATGGATTGATTGATTGATATATTACAATTACATCGAGTCCAAATGTTTTCATCTCATCCAGCCACTCTCTCTCTCGGCATTGAAACGCTCATTTCATCTATAACATTAACATCAGTCTGTTTTTTCAAGGCACCGTTCGTCTTTTCTCAACAGCCCATTTATGGCGCACTCTTCTTCCATTTTTTCATTCACCAACTTTCTTTTTCCTTTCCTCTATTCTGCATCTCTCCTCTTCTTCCCCATCCTCTTCGTCCTCCTCTTCCTCTCCCTCCTCTTCATCCTCCTCCTCAACCTCTTCGTCCCTCCTCCTCGCCATTCTCCTCCTCCACCACCTCCTCTTCCTCAGGAACCTCAGACAACTGTCATCCATAACCCACCGGACGGGGTGAAGGTATTACATCGTTCCCCGATTCTCACCTGTCTTCTGCTCATGCTCTCCTCTGTCTCTCCTCTCCTCTCCTCCTCCATCATCCCAGTAGTTCTTTTTCATAAGTGTGTGCGACTAGCCGGCCCTCGTGGTCATGTGACTCTTTAACAGCTTCATGAACGGGAGCTGCATGTGAGGAGATCCGAGCCGAGGAATCAGTTTCCCGTTGAAGTGTTAGTTTCCTTTTTCGTGCATAGTTACAGCAGCATAGTGCAAAGAGAAGTATTAAAAAGAAATTAAGAAATAATATATGTGTATATATATATACATATATATATATATATATATATATATATATATATATATATATGTGTGTGTGTGTGTGTGTATATACATATATATGTTTAAATATATATGTATGTATGTACATATATATACATAAATTACACAAATTATTTACATCTCTTGTAGCTTGTGTTTATACCCTTTACTATTATTCTTCAATTGAGGGCATCTTGAGAGCAGATCAGTTGGGTGTCCTTCACTCTCTGACCCCCCAGTGCTGCTAACACTGCATGACCCCCCTCCCTCACAGGCATGACCTGCCCCCCTGGTTCCAGCTGTGAAGAACAGGGCATTATTTTGCCATGCGGCCCTAAAGGTGCCCCCAGTCCCCGTCCCCTCCCTGCCGCCGCCCCTTCACTGTTGTGGGTCAGACCTGGGAGGAGTTTGATGAGGAGGAGGTGTGAGATGAGGGTGAGTCGCTGGGACTCTCACTCCACCTGGACATCCTCGTCGGGCTTCACTTTGACCCCCGTGACCTCAACAGGTGGCGCCGTCATGAAGCGTCAATGCCTCAATGGTGCTGCTAAAATGGGGGATTTTTTCCCCTCGCCTCCTGCATCTTGCCTTTGGTGAATGGGTTACACCCAAGAATGGTGCTCACCCCTGCTGGTTGTGTGTTCGGGTTGCTCGAAACAAGCACGACTGTGTGTTTTCATGGAAAAACAAAAAACAAAAAACAAAACATATATATATATATATATATATATATATATATATGTGTATATATATATACATATATAAAAAACTGCATTTGCTGAAAATGTTGTTTCTCGTCTCCAAACTGTGTCTGACTCTGCTTCTGGTCTCCAGGAGTCATCGGACAGCAG
>CM020507.1:22350000-22352500 GCA_009823395.1 Thamnaconus septentrionalis
ATATATGAGAGACATATATATATATATATATATATAAAAAATCCAGGAAATCACAACTGTGAGAGACAGAATGTAAAAGAAAAAAAAAAATCCAGGAAATCACATTGTATGTGAAGTATTTATTTGTATAATGGTGTAATAAGTATTTGACCAATAACTAAAGTTCACCTCAATACTTTGTAATGTAACCCTGGTTGGCAATGACAGAGGTCAAACATTTCCTGTAGGTCTTCGCCAGGTTTGCACACACTGTAGCTGGTATTTTGGCCCATTCTTCCATGCAGATCTTCTCAAGAGCTGTGATGGTTTGGGGCTGTTGCTGGGCAACGCAGACTTCCAACTCCTTCTCAGACTCTCTGTTGGGTTGAGGTCCGCAGACTGGCTAGGCCACTCCAGAACCTTGAAATGCTTTTTACGTAGCCACTCCTTGGTTGCCCAGGCGGTGTGTTTGGGATCATTGTCATGCTGGAAGATCTGGTCACGTTTCATCGTCAATGCTCTCACTGATGGAAGGAGGTGTTTGCCCAACATCTCACAATACATGGCACTATTCATCCTTTCCTTCATACGGATCAGTCGTCCTGTCCCCTTTGCAGAAAAGCAGCCTCAAAGCATAATGTTTCCATCCCCATGCTTCACAGTGTGCATGGTGTTCTTGGGATAAAACTCAGCATTCTTCCCCCCACAAACACGGCAAGTGCCGTTTATACCAAAGAGTTCCATTTTGGTCTCACCTGACCACATGACATTCTCACAATCCTCCCCTGGATCATCTAAATAGTCTCTGGCAAACTTTAGACGGGCCTGGACATGTGCTGGCTTAAGCAGGGGGACCTTTCGAGCACTGCAGGATTTTAATCCATGACGACGTTGTGCGTTACTAATAGTAACCTATGTTACTGTGGTCCCAGGTCTCTTCAGGTCATTGTTCCCCCTGTGTAGGGCTGTTTTCCTCACCGTTCTCAAGATCATTTGTACCCCACGGGGTGAGATCTTGCTTGAAGCCCCAGGTTGAGGGAGATTGTCATTGATTTCCAATAATTGTGATTGATTGTGATGATTCTTGTCCCTAGTGCCTTAGACAGCTCTTTGGTCTTGGCCATGGTGGAGAGTTGCAGTCTGGCTCTTTTAGGATGTGGGCAGGTGTCTTTTATATAGATAACAAGTTCAAAAACAGGTGTCATTAATACAGGCAACGAGTGGAGCATAGAAGAGCTTCTTAATGAAGAAGTATCTAAGTAACTTTATTGTTATCATGTTTGTATTGTTGTATGTATGTCCTGCCGTGCTTGGGGAAACGTGTGGCGTGAGCCGTGCCGAGTGCCGGCGTCAGGAGCACGGTGCGTCGCGACTCTCATTTTCATGCCCATAACTCACCTGTAACAGTTTTCTCCCCATTTCATCATCGCGGCCGGTTGTGAGGGCCCCACTTCTCGCCTCACTGGTCGTCTATTCTCCGGCTCCGTCTTTTCCGTCACATTCGCTCACACACGCTCACCTGCACTCACCGTTGATCCCGGTTTGGCTCCACTGCTCCTGTGCGGACTCGGCGGAGGCTGTTTCAGGCAAAGGCTGTGTCAGACCGAAAACTCTCAGAAGCAAATTGATTTTCAAATTAAAGGTTTATTTCGCCTAATACTTTGCCACCCGACAAATTGTATGACTGCAAAAGCAAAGGAAAGATTTATTCATCACAGTTGTGACTTCAAATTAGTTTAAAAATTAGTTTAAATAATAATTGTTAGTTTTTTTTTTTTTTAAAGTTAAGTAAAGATGGTTAATAACCAAGTACTTTGGTTTATTCAAGCTAAATATAAATTAATTTACTTTTACTTATTGAATGGCCTACTCTGCAATTCAAATTAGGTTGTTAACACTTGCAAACTGGGCAATCTGTGGTCAGCATAACAGGTCATTACAAGTAAACTGAGGATGAAATCATATTTGGCCAGATACTATTAAAATATTTGAAAGTTTTGAGACACAGGGCAGATTCATTATGTCATAAGGTTTGTAACATAATAAAATAATTGTTACAATAACCCGGCTTCCTATGCATTCTCATATATCAAATTAATCATCATATAAAAATGGATCAATGTCACAAGACTTGGAACTAGCATACTGCATAAGGCTTTATGGAAGCTGTTCTAAAGTTAAAACATATTTTTTTCAAATAAAACCTACAGCCAAAATATAAACCTAGGTACATTAAATGGCCCATGTCTATTTATAAAGAAGGGTAGGGTTCAAAAAGAAAAAAGAATTGCAATAATACTTTATTTCTCTCTCTCTCACACACACACACACACACACAGGTCTCTGCTTTGTGCAGAGACCTGCAGACACGACTTGCCAATCGCACCAATAATATTTAGCTTTTTCACATACATATGTGTATATATATGTATATGTATATATGTATATATATACATATATATATATATATATATATATATACATAGGTGTATGTATATGTATATATGTATATATATATACA
>CM020507.1:22357500-22395000 GCA_009823395.1 Thamnaconus septentrionalis
TGAGATTCTACTTTGAGAACACGTAAGACCAGCTGTCCTCCTCCTCTTCCTCCTCCCCTTCTTCCCTCACTCTTCACCTCCACCTCGTCCCCTCCTGCTCATCACTTCCACCTCCTCCTCCTCCTCGTCCTGCTCTTCCTTCTCCTCCTCTTCCTCCTCTTTTCTCCTCCCCCTCTTAATCCTCCTTCACCACCTCCTGTCACCATCTACTCCTCCTCCTGCCCTAGCATTCGCCAAACTCACTTTTTTCAGTTCTGGCCAGAACAACAAGCCCATCCACACACCACCATCCTCAACCCCCACGTCCACCTGATCGGCGGGCGCGCCTGCATAAACCATCCGCCTCACCCAGTTTGTGCGGGCGTCCAGGGCGGCGGGTCCAGCCAGTTGGAGGAGACCGTGTGGCATCGCCCGGGACACACCAAGTGGCAGAACATCCACTTCCACTGCTCCAGGGCGCCAACGCTGCACCCTCCAGTGAGGTGGGGTGACATCCATCTATGTCTGTCTGTATGCGTCTTCCATTGTCACAAGATTCTGCGTGTATTGCTCCCTTGAAGGTCTGGTGTGTAGTAATGTTTGAAAATTTTGACAAGAAACAGCAACATCAAGTGGTTACATTTTAGATTGCAGCGCCCTTTCTCTCACCCTCCCTCTGTTCACCATTTGCCAGTGAACTACAGTGGCCTGCGCACACAAGCCCGGTTTATTTAAGGACACCAGCCTTCACTCTAAATAAGAAACTGGCTTCCTTAGAAAAATGGCAGTGCAAGATATCAGCTAAGTGGGAGCAAGCCCCTTATTGATCGATGTACATTCCTATATATATATACATACATATATATATATATATATATGTATATATGTATATATGTATATATGTATATATGTATATGTATATATATATGTATATATGTATATATATATATATGTATATATGTATATATATACATATATGTATGTATGTATGTATATGTGTATGTACATATATATATATATATATATATACGTACATATATATATATATATACGTATATGTATATATATATATATATATATATATATATATATACGTACATATATATATATATATATACGTATATGTATATATATATATATATATATATATATATATATATACGATATATGTATATATATATACATATATATATATATATATATATATATATATATGTATATATATATATATATATGTATATATATATATATATGTACATACACATATACATACATACATACATATGTGTGTGCGTGTGCGTGTGTGTGTGTGTGTGTGTGTGTGTGTGTGTAAGAACCACTCTATGAGGAAGAGAACCAAATGGCTTTCATTGTTCAGCCAGTAGAGACTTTTATTAATGTATTTGTGCGCAGTATATCAGTATATTAAGTTTTACCAATTCGAAAATAATAAATCAGGTTAAAATTTACACACTGGACCTTTAAAGCTGTAAAGCTCTCATTGACTGGTTGACCTTGGAAACAGTGACATCACTCCTTTTGTTTTCTCTTTCAGAGCCACGGGTTTGTCTGTCCTGTGTGTGAGAGTAGGTGGAGGGAAGGGGGGGGGCCTCGTTCCTCCCCTGTCAGCTGGTCAGCCTCTCACACCCAGCATGCATCTCTTCTCCCTGCTTCCCTCACCGCCAGCTTCACAACATCTTGTGGCGACGTCCTCCGTCCTCGACTTCTTCTTCTTCTCTGACACATTGGCTGATAAATTAGGGGGCGGGGTCTTTTTTCTTTCTCTCTTTCTTTTTTTTCTAGCGCCCCCATGTGTTTCTCTCCGCCCTCGTCCCTGTGGTTTCTGTGACATCCAACTGCGTGTGTTCCACACTCGTGTGACTTAAACACTGTACTGGAAATACATTATGTAAAGTTTTAAGTAGAATCTAATAATTATCATTGCTATATTACCTTTATAATTACAATTAAACATTTGCGATGTGTATAAGCTACATGTATCATTTGAAAATCAAGATGCCAGCTGTTTTTAGAGTGAAGGCAGATATGTTGTCTCTTTTTGGCAAAACATGTTTCCCCATGTTAACAGTGACTGTTTTATTTTTGTTGTTTTTTTTAATTGTGGCTATTAAGTGGAAATGATATTTGCAGATATTGTAATTTGCTTCTTGTATGTTTGCTATAGTTATCACGCTCCATGTTTTTTTTGTACTATTTTTAAAGGGATTTTGACAATGTCGTGCGTATGTATGGTGTGTGGTTGTGTGTCTGTGTGTGTGTGTGTGTGTGTATGTGTGTAAACTATGTAATTTGTTTAAAAGCCTCTCCTTTTACCTCCAACACTCAGTTGTGCCAAAAAAACAGCACTAACAAGCAGCAGATTTCGGCGAAATGAGAACTTAAAAATGCTGGAGGAAAAAAAAAAAAAAAAAGGTCAGAGTGGCTTTTGTCTTTTTAAACACTGATTTCAGTAGCAAGAAGAAGGTCTGGCGCATGACATGTCACATGTCAGGGCACCTCTTTATGACCTCTTTGTGTGTCTGTGTGTGCGTGTGTCCTCACAAACATGTTGTTGGCCCCTGTGTTATTTCTTCACAGGCTTGTTGAGTGCAGTGTTGTGTGGGAGGAAACAGCAGTTTGTTGTTTTTTTTTTTGCAGGACATTTCAGTCCACGACTGCCTTCACGTGAGGCAAAAAAAAGAAAGAAAAACAATGCATTATGTTTGATATACTATCAGCGTTTAATGGTACTGAGTGCTGGTTCTGGCGGGCCGGTGGCCACTGGAGAGGAATTTTCTGGGTGGGGGGGCGTTGGATTTTGATCAGTCCCTCTGTCCTTTTTCCATTTGTCTCACACACACGTGGTAGGGAGTGACCGGGGCAACTGGTTCGAGAAGCAGCGCTCAGGTATTTATTTTGAGTATTTATTTATTTATTTTCGATTTCTACAGTTTTCGTCTTCCTGGCCTGTTTTCGATCACCTTGCTGTTCGGCACTGTGCGCTCCAGCGAGTATTGTGTTGTTGTATGGGACACTGCTAGGAGGTTAACCTTGTCACTGTTTTAAAAAGGCATTCGATTTGCATGCTGCAAGGTTTGGGGGTTTTGTTTTTTTCTCTCTGTCTTGACAAAATTCACGCTTCTGCATTAAGTGCCAGAACTCAACAGGCAAACAACTAAACCACAAATCCCCGCATGGTGTGTTTTGTGTAAACTATTCCTCTTTATAAAAAAAAGAGAAAAAAAAAAAGCTTTTAAATGGTTTTTCTTGTCATTTTCTTTTCTTTCATAGTGAACAAAGTTTTGCTGTTTGGTTCATCCAGCTGCAGTTTTTTTCTTGCAAGGTCAAGGTCACTCACTAATCACAACCCTGTAGGAAAACATGAGCACCCACACAGAGGAAAAGGGCAGTACAACAGCGTTGTTGTTTTTTCACGTTTGTCGCTCACTAGCCTCCAGAATAAAATTGCATATTAGGGAGATCACAGTTGGACACTGTTGCGCCTCACTAGTAGCATCGCCCGGCTTCTTTTGCATGACAGTCAATGGGACACCTTTTTTTTTTTTTTTTTTTTTGCTTTCACTTTTTTTTCTCCTCTTTTTTTCCAACCTAAATGCTGGACGACCCAGTCTGACTTTTGTTTTTCTCAGTCGTTTAGAACTGGGTGTAGTGCCAAATAGACCACCCTGTCCATCAAAGGCTCTGTCCCTACTCTCCTCGCTGAACCAAATATAATGACCTCAGTTTTATCGGTTGTTAAGCAACAAGAAATTCTGTGTCATCCAAGTTCTAACATCATCGAAGACAAGATTCCAATTTGGCCAACTGATGAGCCTCATTTGCCTTAAAAGACAAGTACAGCTGTGTGTCATCTGCATAGGAATGGAAACTGATGTTATGCTTTCTGATGATGTCACCAAGAGGTGACATGTAGATGTTGAAGAGGAGTGGCCCAAGTACAGATCCTTACGGGACACCATGACTAACCCTCCTACGTTCCGATGAATGATTATGAACATGAACAAACTGAAAGCGGTCAGACAAGTAAGATCCAAACCAGTCCAAGGCGCGATCCTTGATGCCAGTAGCATTTTCTAATCTCCTAAGAAGAATGCTGTGGTCAACTGTATCAAATGCTGCACTGAGATCTAGGAGGACCAGAACAGAGAGAAGACCTCTGTCAGATGCACACAAGAGATCATTACTTACCTTAAGCAATGCAGTTTCAGTGCTATGTCCAACTCTGAAGCCTGACTGAAAAACCTCAAATAGATTGCTGTCGTTCAAGAGTCCACAAGCTGCCTAGCAACAACTTTTTCTAAGATCTTAGAGAGAAACGGAAGGTTCGAGATTGGCCTATAATTTGAGAAACACAGAGTCCAAATTGGGTTTCTTGATCAGGGGCTTGATTACAGCCACTTTGAAGGCATGAGGGACAAAACCTGTTGATAGAGAATGATTGATAATTCTAAGAATGACACAATGAAGCAATGGGGGAAACCTCCTTGAGAAGCCTGGTTGGAATTGGGTCCAAAAGACTCGTGGTCGACTTAGAGAGGAGACAAGAGAATCAAGTTCAGAGAGTCCAACTTGCGAAAACTCCCAAATAAACACTGGGGTTGCCATGTTGAAAAGATCTACCATGTGACCAGTGGAAGACAAAGGAGACAAAGAGACAAAGAATTCCCAATCTCAGTTCTAATATCTTCTACTTTTTGCTGGAAGAAATTCAAGAAATCGTTGCTTGACAGGCCAATAGGGACGCATGGCTCAACACAATGATGGCTCCTCAGCTTAGCAACTGTACTAAATAAAAACTTTGGATTGTTATATATGTATATATATATATGTATATATATATATATATGCATATATATATATATATATATATATATATATATATATATATATATATATATATATATATATATATATATATATATATATATGTATATATATATATATATATATATATATATATATATATATATATATATATATGTATATATGTATATATATATGTATATATATATACATATATATATATATATATACATATATATATATGTATATATATATATATATATATATATATATATATATGTACACATATACATACATACATACATACATATGTATGTGTGTGTGTGTGTGTGTGTGTGTGTGTGTGTGTGTGTGTGTGTGTGTGTGTGTGTGTGTAAGAACCACTCTATGAGGAAGAGAACCAAATGGCTTTTATTGTTCAGCCAGTAGAGACTTTTATTAATGTATTTGTGCGCAGTATATCAGTATATTAAGTTTTACCAATTCGAAAATAATAAATCAGGTTAAAATTTACACACTGGACCTTTAAAGCTGTAAAGCTCTCATTGACTGGTTGACCTTGGAAACAGTGACATCACTCCTTTTGTTTTCTCTTTCAGAGCCACGGGTTTGTCTGTCCTGTGTGTGAGAGTAGGTGGAGGGAAGGGGGGGGGCCTTGTTCCTCCCCTGTCAGCTGGTCAGCCTCTCACACCCAGCATGCATCTCTTCTCCCTGCTTCCCTCACCGCCAGCTTCACAACATCTTGCGGCGATGTCCTCCGTCCTCGACTTCTTCTTCTTCTCTGACACATTGGCTGATAAATTAGGGGGCGGGGTCTTTTTTCTTTCTCTCTTTCTTTTTTTTCTAGCGCCCCCATGTGTTTCTCTCCGCCCTCGTCCCTGTGGTTTCTGTGACATCCAACTGCGTGTGTTCCACACTCGTGTGACTTAAACACTGTACTGGAAATACATTATGTAAAGTTTTAAGTAGAATCTAATAATTATCATTGCTATATTACCTTTATAATTACAATTAAACATTTGCGATGTGTATAAGCTACATGTATCATTTGAAAATCAAGATGCCAGCTGTTTTTAGAGTGAAGGCAGATATGTTGTCTCTTTTTGGCAAAGCATGTTTCCCCATGTTAACAGTGACTGTTTTATTTTTGTTGTTTTTTTAATTGTGGCTATTAAGTGGAAAATGATATTTGCAGATATTGTAATTTGCTTCTTGTATGTTTGCTATAGTTATCACGCTCCATGTTTTTTGTACTATTTTTTTAAAGGGGATTTTGACAATGTGCGTGCGTGTGTGCGTGTATGGTTGTGTGTCTGTGTGTGTGTGTGTGTGTGTGTGTGTGTGTAAACTATGTAATTTGTTTAAAAGCCTCTCCTTTTACCTCCAACACTCAGTTGTGCCAAAAAACAGCACTAACAAGCAGCAGATTTCGGCGAAATGAGAACTTAAAAATGCTGGAGGGAAAAAAAAAAAAAAAAAAAAGGTCAGAGTGGCTTTTGTCTTTTTAACACTGATTTCAGTAGCAAGAAGAAGGTCTGGCGCATGACATGTCACATGTCAGGGCACCTCTTTATGACCTCTTTGTGTGTCTGTGTGTGCGTGTGTCCTCACAAACATGTTGTTGGCCCCTGTGTTATTTCTTCACAGGCTTGTTGAGTGCAGTGTTGTGTGGGAGGAAACAGCAGTTTTTTGTTTTTTTTTGCAGGACATTTCAGTCCACGACTGCCTTCACGTGAGGCAAAAAAAAGAAAGAAAAACAATGCATTATGTTTGATATACTATCAGCGTTTAATGGTACTGAGTGCTGGTTCTGGCGGGCCGGTGGCCACTGGAGAGGAATTTTCTGGGTGGGGGTTTGGGGGGGCGTTGGATTTTCATCAGTCCCTCTGTCCTTTTTCCATTTGTCTCACACACACGTGGTAGGGAGTGACCGGGGCAACTGGTTCGAGAAGCAGCGCTCAGGTATTTATTTTGAGTATTTATTTATTTATTTTCGATTTCTACAGTTTTCGTCTTCCTGGCCTGTTTTCGATCACCTTGCTGTTTGGCACTGTGCGCTCCAGCGAGTATTGTGTTGTTGTATGGGACACTGCTAGGAGGTTAACCTTGTCACTGTTTTAAAAGGCATTCGATTTGCATGCTGCCAGGTTTTGGGTTTTTTTTGTTTTTTTTTTCTCTCTGTCATGACAAAATTCACGCTTCTGCATTAAGTGCCAGAACTCAACAGGCAAACAACTAAACCACAAATCGCATGGTGTGTTTTGTGTAAACTATTCCTCTTTATAAAAAAAAAAGAAAAAAAAAAAGCTTTTAAATGGTTTTTCTTGTCATTTTTCTTTTCTTTCATAGTGAACAAAGTTTTGCTGTTTGGTTCATCCAGCTGCAGTTTTTCTTGCAAGGTCAAAGGTCACTCACTAATCACAACCCTGTAGGAAAACATGAGCACCCCACAGAGAGGAAAAGGGCAGTACAACAACGTTGTTGTTTTCACGTTTGTGCGCTCACTAGCCTCCAGAATAAGAATTGCATATTAGGGAGATCACAGTTGGACACTGTTGCGCCTCGCTAGTAGCATCGCCGGCTTCTTTTGCATGACAGTCAATGGGACACCTTTTTTTTTTTTTTTTTTGGGCTTTCACTTTTTTTCTCCCTCTTTTTTTCCAACTAAATGCTGGACGACCCAGTCTGACTTTGTTTTCTCAGTCGTTTAAACGCAGACAGCAGTTTGTTTGTTTCGTCTCCATGTGATCCCATCCCAGTGGCGTTCAGAGAGACGGCGGCGACGTGGCTCCGGTGAGCTCGGCTGCCAGCAGATGCTCGTGATGCGATGGTGTGATGAAGGTTATCCTGCACGCTGTCGTCGAGAGGGTTGAAGGGTCTCCTGCAGGGGGAGCCCTGAGCACGTCCAGACCATCCATGTATTGTGGCTCTTTCAAGCCAAAAGCAGCGTTTTGAGGACGCAGGTTGTCTAGTCGATCAGGGTGTAAATGTAAAATGTTAATCAGAACGATAAAATGTAAAGTAAACGCTAGCAGCAACGAGGGTCCTGCGAGGCCCTTCCTCTCAAGACATGTTGACAGCGTGGAGCCGCAGAGCCTCCAACTCTGAACCTGCTCCATCTTCTCTCTCTCCCTCGGCTTTTTTCCCCCTCCCGGACTCGTCTCTCTGCTCTCACAGCGTCTCCTTCAGTCTTCTGTACGATAAGGTTCACGCGCTCTGATTCTCGCCATTATCGCCCGTTCTCTTACGTGCCACAACGTTTCTATTACTGCAAGAAAATGTGTTAAGGTGTTCAAAATAAAAGACTGTTTAAATAGACAAGAGAGAGTTCAGCGGTTGATTGATTTCAATCAAAATAATTTCCTTATTTGAAGAAAAAAAAACTCAGCCAGTAGAGTAAAAATGCTAATTCCTATCACGTGAAGCTATTTTAATTTTGACACTCGACACTAAACATCCATCCAAATATCCAAACTGCTAAAGCCACAAAGGTTCAATGAAATAATGAGCAGATTTTATCTTGGTGTGTTTGAAGTCCTGATTTTAGCTGTAAAATCAAATGACTGACAGCTGTGGGACTGATAAAACTATTATTGACAAACATTACACGTAACTATAATCTGGTGAAAAGTCAATAGTGTTCTTATCTCAGCGAGGGAGCAGGCCAAGAACAATATACCGGTAAGTCCATTGTGTTTTGTCAGCTCTCATTTATTGAACCATAAACCATCATCATTAAGACCTGCCCCATAATGCCTTTCACGAGGCATTGTGTAAAAAATTAAGACTGAACTTCACAAAACCATGACAGAATTATTGCCCCAATATTCTTTTGTTTCAAAGTGATCCGGGTTTGTTTCCAGTCATACAAGACATAATTGAACACATTTCAAATAATCTCTCAACGTCTCTACTCAAAAACATTAAAAACAAAAAAAAAAAAAAAAATGAATCATGCAGTAAACCAAAAATAACTTCTTCTTTTTTAAATCGTCTTTGAAACTGAAGATTTGAGACAATCAAAGAAGCACAAAGGTAAAAACAAAACACCTTTAAAGATGAAGTTGATAAGGAGCCTTTTACAACAACGCAGCAAAGATGAACGGGTGAGTTTGAGAAATGAAACAATAACACACTGAAATTGTTCAACAATCAACAATTTAATTACTGCCTGACTTCACGACAGGTTCTATAAAACCTGGACGACGAACAGACTAAATTTTCAACTTTCAACTTTTTCTCATAAGTTTTCCCCTCATCATCAATAAGTTTTCACCATCATAATTACAATGTATTGTGTTTGAAGAATTTCGTGTGATTATCATCTCGGAAGTAGTTCACATCCTTTTCAATACAGGATCCCGAGGTAAGCAGTGAAACTCAATAGTGCTCACTAGAGTGCTCCTCACTGGAGAACTTGCAGCTCTCCATCCTTCACCACCGACACAGAAACATCTACTGGTCTGATCCTGATATCGACAGTTTCGCCGTCATGAGATGGTGCAAAGCTGAAGAACGGGAAGAGCTTCTCGGTGAAGGTGTCTGCGTGCGTGTGGATGTGAGTCATGCCCTCGGCATCGTAGAAGGACACCTCGCCCTTGTCAAAGTCCACCTGGACGCGGAGTGTCTCTGGGTTCTTGTCCACCTCCACCAATTCGTCGTAGGTGGTGTACTCACAGTCGCCGTAGCAGAGGCACCACATCCCGTAACTCGGCAGAGGATCCACGTCTTCCTTCCTTTCCGCCGACTCTCTGGCCACGCCCACCACCCAGGTGGAGTGGTTGCCCACCTCCACTTCCCAGCTGTGTCTCCCCGAGCTGAAGCCTTGGCGGCCCAGGACGGCAGAGTTCTCGGTGTACCTCTCCAGGTTGTCGGGCAGCTGCAGGAGATTCCAGTCTCCCCTCAGCGCCGTCAGGTCGTCGGACAGCCGCAGGCGGCGCCCCATGGTGTTGGGGTCCAGGATGACGGGATGGAAGCGGACCTCATCCTTCATCTTCCGCCACACCTGGAAGGCCAGGTTGCCCACGTGCTCGGCCGTCTCCAACAGCGCCCCCTGGAGGAGCTGCGGGTCCGACTGGGAGCACTGGTCCCGGGCTGTGGCGTGGCTCTCCCGGTAGGTCCTGAGGAAGGCCGTGAAGCCTTTCCGCAGCTGGAACTCCACGCCGGCGATGCAGCCGGACAGCGACGAGATGCGCTCCTGCAGCTGCTCCAGCGCCCCAGCCACGGTGCTCCTCCTCCGCTCCTCCTCCTCCCGGAGCGCCGCCAGCCGGGACTCCTCCTCCTCCTCCAGGAAGCGGCGCAGCCTGGAGAACTCGGCCCGGATGTACCTCTCGGCGGACAGCGCCTGGATCTTGGAGTGCTGCACCACCTCCTTGTACTCCCTCTCCAGCCGAGTGCACCTGCTCCTCTTGTCCCTGAGGGCCGCCAGGTTGACCTTGAGCTGCTCCTTCAGGTCCCTGGCAGCCTCCTCCACGGGGAGCACCACGTGACCCTGGTGGGCCGACGCGTCGCACAGAGGGCACACGATCCTCTGCTCATCCTCGCAGAACATTTTGGTGGCGTCCTTGTGTTGCCTGCATGCTGCCGCCTTCACGTCCCCTCCTTCCTCCTCCTCCTCCTCCTCCTCCTCCTCGGTTTCCATCAGTCTCCGGGCGAACGAGTCAGACAGCGCCCTCAGGTCAAGGTTCACCGACGGGAAGTCCCCGTAGCGTCTGTAGCAGACGGGACACTCTCTGCTCTTCTTGTCTTGCCAGTCGTTCTGCAGGCACTCTGAGCAGAAGTTGTGGTTGCAGCTCAGCGACACGGGGTCGCTGAAAGTCTGCAAACACACGTGACACTTCAGGTAAGCCTCGAGCAGGTCGGCGCTGCGATTCTCCGCCATTGTGATCGGTATTGTTTCAGTACAGAAGCGCGGGAGCGTCCGGTCGACTTTCCGGAAGACGGTGAATTCGATACTTTTCTTCCGACCGGTCTGTGTCCAGTTTGAACCGCAACTCAAATCGCCCGGTTCGTCTTCGGCAGACACGGCAGCTGCGAGGCAATGGCGTCTACTTCCGTGTGTCGAGATAAATAAAGTCTCACTGGCGCGATTGGACTCACGCCCCGTGCAAATGACGGGTCACTTGGCGACACGTCAATAAAACGTCTTGTATATTAAATAACCCGAGTTGAACGCTGTCACAGGTTGGGGATTTCACTCTTAGTAAGGCACCCATTGACTCTTCTTCTTCTTCTTTGAATGAATGAAGGCTTTATTTCAAACACGTGTGTAAAAAAAAAAAAACCCAACCAAACAACAACAAACCACCAAGTATAAATAACAAATGAAAACACTTAAATAAGTTAAGAACAAATGTAAAATATTAACATAACATGTTTGAAATTGAGTAGAAAGAAGCATTTGCTTACTCAATCCCACCTCTTGTTCACTGTTTACTGTTTATTTCATACACAACCTGTTTTAATTTATTTTTCCACATACAGAAAACCAATGCCATCGGGAAAAATAAATAAAATGAACGACCACGTAAATATGTGTACACAGCTCCAGCCACCCTTCTTCTTCCCTGTAACAAATGCATACATGCTAAACATCTCTGAAATAGTTGGCAACTCTTTCAATACAGGATTCTCCAGTCAGTGTGTACAGTCAGAAACACACTTCCAGTTCTCCATCCTGCCCAAACATCAGAGAAACAATCTCTTGGACAGATCCTGCTGTCAACCACTGGAGCAGCAGCAGCTTTTTCAATATTGAAGCATGCCAAGAGTTTCTGTGTCGGTGTGGATGTGAGTCATGTCCTCAAGGTGGTCAAAGTCCCGCTGGACTGTGATTCTCTCCGGGCTCTTCTTCACTGTGTCAGTCTTATTGGCACCATCAGTGTATTTTCTGTCACTACAACCCAAACACCAGATCCCATATTTGGGTGAGGCGAGTGTCTCTCTCTCTCTCTCTCTTCCTTCTTTTGTTTTGTTCCCAGAAATTTTGCAGGCAGTTCAAACAGAAGCGGTGGTTGCAGTTTCTCTTGCGAGTATTGAACTTGGATAAAACAAACAAACAAACATGACATCGCCTTCTCACTCGCTCTGCTATCGGCGTGAACGTCTCTGCCATCAGGCCAGCTTCACCAGCCTCTCACTGGCCTCCCACAGCTTCTTGGCCACGCCGGTGTCTCTGGCAAACGGCCGCAGGGAAGCCGGCCGGCAGTCCACGAAGTAGCCCCCGCTGTGTTTGACGGCTTCGTCTGACACGGCACAGTGGATGACCGTCTGAGCTCCCGTCTCACACGGCACAAAGAACATCCACATGATCACCTGCATCAGCATCCGGAACAGGATGGAGTAGTGGCACGTCCAGCCACTCTGGACAAAACCTGCAAGGAAGAAATAACATCCGGAAATATGGACGCATATTTAAAAAGTGTGTGATGGATGCATATACTTCAGTTACAAATTACAAATAGAAACAGTTTTTCTATTTGTAATTTTCCTGTCCCATTTTATACAATCAATCAAGTTTATCTTGCTTATGTGCAAATATTATTATAGTGGAAAGGTGTAGAAAAGGTCTGACCCTCTAAGAGCACCCCCAACCCCCACGTTATAGTGAATGCCACGAGATACGCCATGTTGAGGGCTCACGTGTTCCCCTCCAGTTCGCTAACCTGTAAGCTAGCAAGGAGCAGATGTAGCAGTTCAGAAACTATTTTCCTCCACAATAGCAGGCAGTAGTAGTTTTAATGATTAATCCAGTGGGTTCAAAGAGTAGCGAGTCACTGACGACACGTAAGTTCACATTGAAAAGTGTTCTTTAATTGAATCTAAACATGCTCGTTTCTTCTAGTTTAGCTATACGTGTGTTAGCTTTAACTCCTCCGTAGTTCCCAGGGTTGTTGTTTTTCTTTTACCTGCTGTACTAATCTGCTCTATGTAGTTCTTTGCTTCGTGTGTTTACTTCTGTCTGATTTTCTCCGTGCCGTAAGTGCACTGAAGCGAATCACCATGTCCGTTGTGTGTCCCTTTGTAGCGTCATGTTTACGCCGCTAGATGGCGACACAGATAAGTAAATCGTTCCTGCGTTAACCTTAAAGAGCAGTTCTGGACGCCATAGCAATGAACACCTTTGAGATGTATTTGCATATTTTTACGCATTGGTTTAACTGTTATAGATTTGAATCTTTTTGTATTTTGTTTATCCTTTCAGACTCATTTCCAGTTATTATTTGTAAACCCAATCAACCTGATCAACTGGATTACGTAACCCTAAACTCATCTCTCCTCTCTCTCCTCTCTTGCCGATACCCTGTCCTTGTATCACGTACCGATACCTTAACGAAACAGCGCAAACCTGACACCTCCCCAACAAAAGGTGAAAAAAATTGTCTGGCTTCCCACTGAGAGAATAACTGGGTCAATTATAACTATAATTTTCTGCCACAGTTTGTCCAGCTTTAATTGATTTCCTTGAATGGACCTTTATTTACGCCCACACCTCCTGTCAAGTTTCCCAAACCCGCGGAACCACAGCATCAATCAAGTTCATGCAGCACTTTAAAAAGTACAATTTTGTAAAGTGAACATACTCCAAATCTTGTAATAATGACCATCTGTGATGAAAATCAACTACTAGAGGACACACGCAGGCAGTGACAATGAAAAATGTCAGTGATGATGTGATGCCTTTGGTCAAACTCTCACCTGGGTGCACTGCGTAGGCGGTCACCCCTTTGCCCTCGGTGATGCGGGCCAGTTCCAGGCTGAAGTAAATGTTGGCCAGCTTGCTGCGGCAGTAGGTGAAGAACGGCAGCAGGTTGTAGTTGAGGTCCTGGAAGTCCAGTTTCTGGTACTTGTAGGTGGAGCAGGTGAGAGTGACCACACGACTGGGGGCGCACTCTGCGAGGCGCGGCAGCAGTAGGTTGGTGAGGAGGAAGTGTCCCAGGTGGTTGACGCCGAAGCACATGCTGAAGCCGTCGTCGGTCCAGTCCAGGACACTGGGCATGCCTGCACAGGATCAGCAGCCGGGAGGAGAATTAAGAGGCTTGCAAAAAAAACAAACATATAGCATAAAACTGAACTTGCTTTTTTTCCTCAGACTGAAAAAAAACAAAAAAACAAAACAGGCAAAAATCTTTTTTGCAAAAAACTAAAAAATGTTTTAGATTTCATATCCAAGGCCTAGCAAGTATGGCAAAGTACCGGAGGGCTATGCAGCCCGTTATGAACTTTTTAATCTGGGCTGCTGACTTGAAGAAATAATAAATTTCATCAATTTTTTTTTTTAGTGTTTTAATAGTCATTTACAAATACAGCTAAATACCATGGGGCTTCAAAGACACTGATTTTGTTGACATTAAAGCACAGGTTTTCTACATATCCCATTATATATTTTTTCCCTCCATAGGAAAAAATATAAAAATACCATAACACTCCATCCATGTACTCCTGTTCCGGCCTCTCTGTCAAATTTTAGGACCCATTGTGGCCCACCAGTCAAAAGGTTTGCCCACCCCTGCACTAGTAGGTAGCCCATGTACAATATGCATGTCATACAAATTTTTTTTTATTTTAGGTGCAATTACTTTTTTTTTGGAGTGCAATACATATTTTTAAGTGCAATATATCTTTCATTTCATTCTTCTGCAACATTTATTTTTGTTTTTTTTTGTCTTCCTTAGTAATTTAAGTACTAAGGAATTAAGAGCAGAAGTAAAGACTTAAGTCTGATAATATATTTAGATATCGTATAGTGTAAGTGTATATAGATTAGTTTCCATGTATTTTTGGTATGTATACTGTATTTAAAGACTGTTTCGGTTAAAATATGTATGTATATGATGTATTGTTTTGTTTGGCTTCCTGTACTGCTTCAACCTAGCAAATTTCTGCCTTGCGGCATAAAGAAAGTCTATCTAATCTAATCTAACACATTCTGAGCGGCTCACCTGCGTTATTGATGAGGACGTCGAGCCTCTTCTCTCTCTGGAGGAATCGCCTGCAGAAGTCTCTGACCGACTGCAGGTTGGCCAGGTCCAGCTCCATGTGGGAGACGTTCAGGCAGTGACTCTTGAACTTGATCTCCCTCACGGCTTTCTCCGCTTTGTCGGGGTCCCTGCAGGCGATGACGACGCGGGCGCCTCTCATCGCCATCGCAACGGCGGTGTCCTTGCCTATGCCAGAGTTCCCACCTGGGAGGAAAAAAATAAATGGAATAAAATCATTAACACCCCCCCCCCCTCCCGCCTACAAAGACACCGGTAATGTAGTAGGCAGCCGATGTCGCCATCGTCCACAACAATGAGTGAAACACAGCTGTGTACCTGTGATGAGAACCGTTTTGCCATCGAGTCTTCGGATGTCGGTGCAATATCTCCTCTTTTTCATCCATTTCAAAATCAGAAACGAAACTAAAGACGCGACAATTGTGTAGAGGACGTACATGATCCAAACGCGACCGGCGGCTCGCTGACCGAAGGGTCGAACGTACAGCAGTCAGAGACGCTGATCCCAGGCGCTAAAGTCGGCTAGCTTGTTTGTTCATTGGCTGACTGGGGAAAACCGTAACTCTGGGCTTCGAACCAGATCCCCGCACACGTATGATTCCGGCGGCTACTATGGGGCTAGTTGTTCAAAAACGAATATCACAATTTCATTTTGTACAAATGCAATATCGCAGCAACTGATTTCACGACAATACGGCGCGCCAGTAACGCGCGCATGCGCAAAGTCTCGAACAGGGATGCGCTGCAGAGACACTGCTCCGAGTCTCTTTCGTGTCCTCCTCTTCGTCGTTTCTCAGCAACGCGCCCTTCGTCCTCGGCACGGCTGCTCTTCACCGTGGGTTCGGGTTCGGTGAAGTTTGCTTTCGAGTCTTCAAAGTAGCTGCTTTTCACGTGATCCTGGTCCGAGCCATCGGCTCCGTCTCAGAAGGAGGAAGAAGCGGAAACAGATCGCTGCCCTTCTTTTTGCTTTCTTAATTCTTCTCTTCAACGTTTTCTAAACGTAGCGAGTTCACCCCTGCCATATTTGACAGACGTTATTGGAAAAAAAAAAAGTTAAAACAAACAAACTGGAGTTTAACAGGTCACGGAAACCTTTTGTCTGTCGCTATTCCACCGAGCAAAACAAGCACTGGTCCCCCACTGGGAAGTAGTCCGTAGAGAAACAAGGCTCCACTTCATAAACTTTCCGGCTGCTTTTAATTCCTCAGTTTTAAAGGCGATATTAGCCAGTGTAGTTGTGTCGGATTTGACGTCAGTGCTCAGACCATACGCTGCACTCTGCATCACATTCGTCGCGTGGCTGTCATCCCAGGAGGAAGCCTCCTCTAGAGATGATGCACAAAAAAGCCTACAAACAGTTTACTAAGGACATGGGTTACTGGAACCACGTCCTGTGGTCTGATGAGACCGAGATTAACTTATTTGGTTCAGGTGGTGTCTAGTGTGTGTGGCAGCAACCAGGTGAGGAGTACAAAGACAAGTGTGTGTTGCCTACAGTTAAGCATGGTGGTGGATGGCCATGGTCTGGAGATGCATGAGTTCTGCCAACACTGGAGAGCTACAATTCATTGAGGGAACCATGAATGCTAACACACTGAAGCAGAGGATGATCCCCTCCTTTCAGAACCTAGGCCACAGGACAGTATTCCAACACAATAATGAGCCCCGAAACACCTCCAATATGACCAGTGCCTTGCTAAAGAAGCTGTAAGTCTCCATACCTAAAGCCTATTGAACATCTGTGGGGCATCTTCAAATGGAAGGCGGAGGAGAGCAAGGTGTCCAACATCCACCATCTCTGTCGTGTTGCCATGGAGGAGTGGAAGAGGATTCTAGTGGCAACCTATGAAGCTTTGGTAAACTTCAAGGCAGTGCTGGAAAATAATGGTGGCCAAACAAAGTATTGACATTTTGGGCCTAGTTTGGACCTTTTTTTTTTTTTTTTTTTTTACTTCGGGGTGAGCTCACTTTTGTTGCCAGCGGATCAGACATTTATTGCTGCGTGTTGAGTTATTTTCGGGGGACTGTACATTTACACTGTTACACAAACTGTACACTGACTACTTTACATTGTATCAATTTCTTCACTGTCCACCCATGAAAAGTAGTTGCAGAAATGTGAGGGGTGTACTCACTTGTGTGACACACTGTAGATGTTTTGCAATGAAACACTAAGTCAGGACTTGAGCTAAACCCGGACCGAAACATACAAGAGTTGATAAACAGCCACTACGGGTCTCATCTGGGAGAAGATGATGTCAACCCCGCACCACGTGACTCTGTCATGAATAATACAGCAGCGGGCCGAAAGGTGGGGGCTTGCGCACACGTCAAGGTTTGATAAAAGCAGAGGAGGAGGAGGAGGAGGAAGAGGAGGGGTCCCCGTGTCTGGGAGACTTTGAAGGGGGACTGAGACGGTGGTTGACCGGTGAAGATGTGCTGGCTGCCGGTAGACCCGCCTCCGCTGCTCGCCGACTCCACCCGCAGCGCTCGCGGCCGCCCCACCTGCTCCTCTGCGGCTGGGCTGCTCGCGTCGCGCCTGCGGAGGATCGGAGACCAGCTGGAGGAGAGCTGGACCTCCGGGGGACCACCGGGGGGTTCGGAGGGACGCCGGTGAAGGCCGCGGCAAGCGGCCGGCTGAGCAGCCTCCTGCGCGCGGCGCACCGCCTCAGCGCGCTCGTGCTGGCCGTCGCGAGACGACACCTGCAAGGGCGAGAGGCGGCCACGAGGCGGCAGCGCCAGCAACAGGTGCGTCTACACGCGTCACCACGTCACCTGCGCCGCGATGTATTGATCCCGCCGACTTCGGCAGTGAGATAACTTGTGTCTGACTGTGTGAGTTCGAAATACGTGCAAATTGTCAAATAAATGAACCCGAAACGTCGATGCTGCTTGTGCGGACCTACGTTTGAACACGAGTTTTTATTGGCTAAATGTGAACCCAGTTTCAATGATTTGAATGACTTTTTAATTCGTTTAAATTCAAATGAAATTCTCACCTAGTAAAGTAGTCTATCTGAAATGCCCTACCTGAATGTGTTGGGTAACTAATCTGATTTAGGATGATTAGTTAGAAAAGCCTCATTTTAATTTGCATGTATGTGTAAATCAGATTTTTTTTAAATTTTTTTTACCCCAAATCTGTTTTTTAAGCTAAATTATCACAGCAAAGACACCATTTCTGATGCAGTCTGTTGTTATCTACCTTTCTTTTAAAGGTGTGCATTGTGGAGATTGGTCATGAGAAAGTGCTGTACTGAACTTTATGTGTTTTTACACAGGTACGTAAGCTCCTTTTGTTATGCTGCTCATTTTATATACTAAAAACTGCTGCTGATGGATGCAAAAACGTTTCTATGATTATACAATGGAAATATATTTGCTCCATTCATGTATTTTATTTTCTTGATTTTATTAATTGAATGTAAAATTGGATGCAAATATGTTACAGTGCTTTGAAGCATTGTAACATATTTGCATCTGTAGTATCTGAACCTATGTGTATGAACTTGTTTGAACTTATGTCCGTGAACTCATTTGAACCAAGAAGGACCTGGCTGAACCTCCATATAAGGCAGTTATTGATTCCATATGGTGCCTCGGCAAAGGGGTCTGGTCAAGTGGGCTTCTTGTTATTCACCACCGTCGCCACATTCCTGCGCTGGTAGACACTTGGGGGTACGGCTAAGAAATGTATAGATTCTCCCCCACTCCATGTATCTTCATCTCAGGTTACAGGGGTGTATAAGAGGAGATGTGAACAAAGGATCCTTGGGAGTTGCTCACATCAGGCCAAAGAGTTCCCCCAGGCTTCCTAGGTGCCTGTTTGATTTCTGACTTCTTTGCAATAAACCAGTTTTTATACAACCAAGTCAGTGTCGGCGAAGACTCCTTCAACATCTACATCCCTCGAAGCCACCTGAAGAATTCGCCACACATCCGATCCAATCTCGGCTCTCGTCCTGGAGAGGAGAGGTGTGCATCGTGGAGATTGGTCATGAGAAAGTGCTGAGCTGAACTCTATGTGTTTTTACACAGAAAATAAATCCGCCCAGCAAGCAGACCTGCAATTGTCCACGCCTCTTTCCTCACACCTAGACACAACACAGAGGCAGTGTCAAACCGAACCTGCTCCACATGTCATTGTAACCAGTATCAGAAAACCAATGCCCTTTCCTCATGAACACCGCGAGATTTCACATTCTTTGTATTTTCAGCATTTCCTACTGTGGAAGAGGAAAATTCCACGTGGTTGAAATAGAAATAAGTGCTGCTTGAGAGGAACCTGAATAAAAAGAAATAGGCCTGTGAGCTGCTATCACTGTGTAAAATGTATTTTTCTTATTTTGTAGATGGTGCCGTTAGGACTGGAATGGCGGAGGAGGAAGAGGAGGAAGAGGGGGTTGAATGTGCTTGCGGGGTCAACGCTTGGATTCCTGGTGCGACCGCTTGATGTAGATGCACACGCTGAGTCGAGCTCCCCCTGCCGGAAGCTCTGCCACCCCTGCAGCCAGCGCGTTGCACGTCCTGCCTCCTTGCGTCTCTCTGGAATTCAGTCATCGTCCCAGTTACAAACCGGTGATGTAATGGTCCCCTGGCGGAGTGGAGGCTTCATGCAACACCTTCGGATCCTCAACTCCTCTGTTGTGATGCACACAGAGGTGTAAACCTGCTCTCCAGAAAGTGGCTTTGGCTTCTGCTTGTGCTGCAAGTCAGGCAAAACAAAAAAAACAAACACAACTACGAGAACATGTTTGACTGTTCTTTTTATATACAAACTAAACTTCATTTAAGAGGATGGGTGTTTTCTTTGTAGTACGTGTTTTCTACGATGTTCAGATGATGTTGAAAAATGAGATAGCAGTTATCTCATTTTTCAGGGCTTTTTTTTATTATTATTGCAAGACCCACACATCGCTTGTGACACTGCGGGTCACAAGCTATGTTCTTAATGTTGTCTGTGATCTTTGAATAGAAGTTTTTCTCTCTGATATTTTACATGTTGTGTAAACCGATTTACTAAAATTGTCTTTTATAAACCTATTTACTATTTTTTACTCTTTGTCCAAATCAACATTCCATAGGGATCTTTCACAGGTGAACAATAAAAAAACAATCAACAGTAAATATTGTGCCGACATCACATTGAATCAGACGAGTGACTTGGTATCATGAATCCTGTTTAATTATTGTACAATTGAAACTTTTTGCACTAACATTGTTTTCTGCAATAAAGTGAAAACAACACCAACAAGAAGATGCAATTATCTGAAGTGCTGTTTAAAAATACATGAAATAATTAATGGCAGTTTGCAGGTGAATAAATATGCATTCAGCGCTGGTGGCCACAGAGGGTACAAGCTGCACGTGATCAGAACCTGCAGACTGTGTGGTCACGTTGCCTCACGCACTGTTCCCACTTACAGTGAACCCTTGGAACTTTCCTTGCCTTTTTTTTTATGGGGTACCCTTTAATATTTATTCTTTCTCTACATGTGCTGTATCAGACCTTGATTTTTTTCATTCCTGTACCGATTTGATTAGTTGATTATTTGTAATGTAGTCTACATGGTTGGGTGTTTGCTTGACATTAGTAAAGCGCAGGTGTGCCCCAATGATCTCTAATTGGATTCTCTGTGTATATATAAGATGTGTTCATGACTGTTTGGACTTTTACCCTGATGAAGCCACAAAGTTGAAACGCGCAGGTCCAGTCATTTTTAATATGTGTAGCCGTGCCATAATAAAGGCTTTTTAATTTTCTTTATACAACAGTTCCTCGTCCTCATCCTGCACTTCACTCGTACATTTTTGTGCAAGGCCTTGACTGAATCTGTCAGCCTTTATGAATGCACCCCAACCAAAGAGCACCTGTTTTGTTTTGTTTTGTTTTGTTTTGTTTTTCCCTAAGGATCCAAGCTGCGCCCTTTCTTCTTTCTTTCATTCACTACAGAATATGTTTCTACAGATTTTCATTTCATATCATTTTATTTTTTTCTCTGGTACAAACAATGGAAATAACTTAGTTTAAATAAAAGGTGCAATAAGTTAAACAAGAGCACAAACACAAACATAAAAAAATACTGGACTGAACACAAAAGGAAAGTACAAGCAGGTCAAGAGGAAGATGCAGTGATTGTCTGTCACACAACAGCAGTAACTCATCAAAGTGGACATTTAAAAGGTCACCGACGCCACCGTCGCCGCGCTGCTCAGTAGACCTGGAAGTGGGCCGAGGTGGTTCCGTCCTTCCAACAGCGAGGAGCCTCCACCACGGTGGAGCGACACAGCGGACACGTCCGCTCCCGCTCGAACCACAGACACAGACAGTCCTCGCAGAACACGTGCTGAGGGAGCGCAGAAAACCCAGAGTTGAGGCTGTAGTTAGCGATGCACAGACACCCATGCCAGCATCAGGTATTGGTGCTAATACTGCGCTTGATACTCTACTTGTACTCGTAAAATGCGTACCGATAACACGACGCCGATACCAGTTGTATATGTCTGTATTTTTTGAAATTTGTGTTAGTACTCCAGTGAAACTTGTTCGAGAATAACATGCTGAGGAATGTTGTTCAATTAACAGAGCATCAGTGGAAAAATGAAAGAAATCAAACTAAGTTATTAATGTGTAACGGCCTTATTGAGTATCGGTATTGTTGAGAAATGTACTGCAAGTACTCGTACTCTACTCGTTCTGTAAAAAAGTGGTATCCGTGCATCCCCGGTTGTAGTTAAGAACCCGCCAACCAGGAGAACTGCAACACTACTGGGAGTGTGTTTGTCTTCCCACAGGGTTTTCCAATTTTGATACGAATTAACATCAAAGGCAACGTCTGTGAACTGCGTTAATGTTATGAAATGGCGATAAAGCGCAGTGAAAAGCTTGAGCCTGTGCTTTCACAATATTACAGCAGCTGAATACTTACACTACCTAATAATGATATACTAGCTTGTGTCCATTAATGCAGACAAACCGAGTGTGGTCCAGGGTGTCGATGGGCAGGACCGTCGCTGCTTGCAGTGACTCCTTGAGCTACAGGGGGCGCTGTAATCCTGCTGAACTTCATTCATTGAGCCCCTCCCCCTCCTCACCTGACACAGCAGAGCCACAGGGTCCCTGAACTGAGCCTGACAGATGGCGCAGACGTCTCCGGCCTCGCTGCACTGCTGGCTGCCGGCTCGGACTCCAAAGTTCTGAGTGACAAATTTCAACACTTGAAACCTCCTTTCCCTCCACGCCCCCCGACAATGTGATTTTTGAAAAAAGCAGTAGCGAGTTGCTTTTGGACAGTCTGACCTGGGAGCTGCACAGTAGAACCAGGGCCTTGCGAATAGCCGACACTCGTCCGAAGATATCGAGGGACTGCAGGGTGACGCAGAGGAGCCGGAATCATCATTCATTCATTCATTATTATTCATATTCACTAATTCGGGGAATCCGCAGCCCACAGGCGGAAGTTTCTTACTGGTCTAACCTTTGTAAAGTCTCGCTGTTCTGACGGAAAGTGTTCCACTCAAACTTGTACAGCAGCCCACAGCTGCAACTCTGTCACAGGACTCAGGATTCGCAGTGGAGCGTGTTGCTGCTGGTGTTCTCTGACTTTCTACTGGTCCCACATGAATCAGCGGCAAATGAACAGCAACCACACATCATCAGCAGCGGGACGCTCCCAAACTCTGCCAGACTCTCATCGCGGCGCTAGCTTAGCGCAAGCCAATCCTGGGAAACACTCCCTGCATCAGCCACATGGATGCATGAAACAACAGCCACTCCTGTACAAACGCTCTGCAAAACCTTTCACACCAAATGTAACACGGTGATAGTGACAACTATGCCGTGTAAATTATTAATCGAGGCATCATTCAGAGTATCTGGTCCCCTACTTCATACTCTATTTTTGCGTTTGCATTTGAAGTTTGGACAGAGGAGTCGCGACTCTGAAAAGTCTTCACGACTTCCTTTGAGTGGCTGTTTTCAGGCTACGATGCGGCTTTTGCGTGAGTACTTCCTGTTTGTTTCGCTCCCCCACTTCTGAACAGCAGCCTTTGCTATGATCATATCAAGTGTGGGCTTTTTAGGGCTAATCATTACCTTTACAAAGGAACAGCAAACGTATTTTTGCATGCATGCTTTACTGATATCTCTGTGGCTTTATCCTGAATTCTATCAGAAGCACCACTCATAACTAACTACACAAACCACAACTTTATTTCTTAGACCAGAAACGACATCTGGCTGAGGGCAGAGGGTGTTTTACTCTCTACTAGTAAAGAGCAGATTTATATATGTATATATTTATATATACATATATATACATATATATATATATATATACATATATATATATATATATATATATATATATATATATACATGTATACACATATATATATATATACATATATATATATATATATATACATATATATATACATATATACACATATATATATATATATATATATATATATATATATATATATATATATATATATATATATATATATATATATATATATATATATATATATATATATATATATATATATATATATATATATATATATATATATATATATATATATATATATATATATATATATATATATATATATATATATATATATATATATATATATATATATATATATATATATATATATATATATACATATATATATATATACATATACATATATATATACACATACATATACATATATATACGTATATATATATATATACATATATATATACGGTAGTATTATGTGGTAGTTGTCTGCTGAGAATCATCAATTCCAAAATGCAGGAAGCAGTTTGTTGTTATTTTAGGTTGTCAGCATGCAACAGCTCTCCAACTCTCCAACAATCCTTTCCTCCACTCGCCTTGCAGATGCTGTAGATGATGATGAGTGCGGCTCCCAGGATGTAACTGCTGGACGGGTCTTCGCCCACAATGTACTTATACCACAGCTGGATTGGCACGAGGGCGCGAAACAGCTGACTGAGCTCCTCAATCAGCAGGTAGTACTTTCCCTGCTCAGAAAAACACACAGAAACAAAGCAATAAGAACCAATGAGGTGAGGAACCCTCCATTTTTAACTAGGACCAGGCTGCATGCTCTCCCCATGTGTGTGTGTGTGTGTGTGTGTGGTGTTCCACCCAGGTACTCCCAGTCTGCACTTCTGTCTAACTGGAAACTGGAAGTAAGACTCATCTGTCATTCAGCGGGACGGCTGAAGATGAAACATCCTCAGTGGGAGAATTGTCTTCACACTCCACCTGCTCGTCTGTGCAGCAGTGGCATATCAGTGGTTAGTCAACTCTGAGTACAAAGCACTATTGATCTCAATCCATAGTAATAATGACACTTGACAAATAGTGTAGAACAGGCACGGGCAAACTACGGCCCGGGGGCCATATGCGGCCCATTAAGCTGTTAGGCATGGAAGCAGCTCACATCAGCGTCAGCTTATTTGACATGATGATGTCCCGCCTTGTGCCTCTGACCTCAACCAATGGTACGGAGAAGACCCCGCGTGTCCCCTCAAACATATCCTGGTAGGCTGCAAGTCAAGCCTGGCCCAAGGCCGTTACACCTGGCGGCATAACCACGTCCTCAAGTGCCTGGTGGCAGCTACTCTGGAGACCAAGAGGACAAAGATCAATGCCCTCCCCCATCCGTCTGTCCATCCCACATCCGCAAGGTTCGTCCGAGAAGGAGCAAAGCCAACCAAAGCTCTGAGAGGCTCGAGACTGGAAGCTGCTAGCAGATCTGAACCACGGGCTCTGCTTTCCACCTGAGATCACTACGACAAACCTCAGACCAGACCTGATGCTCTGGTCCTCTTCACTTCACACCGTCTATATCATAAAGCTCACTGTTCCCTGGGAGGCGGCTGTTGAGGAGGCCTTCAAGTGCAAGGGTTTTACGTACACCGAGCTGGCATCTGATGCCAAGCAACACGGTTGGAAAGCCGAGGTTTGCCCAGTTGAAGTCGGCTGCAGAGGCTTCGTGGGCAAGTCTACCATCGGGCTGCTTCACGACTTGGGGACTCCAGGCCAAGCGCAACGCCAAGCCATAAAAGCCCTCTCGAGTGCAGCAGAGGAAGCGAGTTGGTGGCTCTGGGTGAGGAGGCGAGACTCCTCCAGGGCCCCAAAATAACACCAGGGGGACATTGGGGTTGGAAGCAGAGGGGGGCACAGCTGGGACGCCAGGTGGTGCCAATGAACCCACTGGAGGTGTTGCGGGCCACCATCGAAACACGGAGGGAGGAGGGTGCCCACCTGATGACCCCAATGAAGCTCACAATCCCAGTCCTACAATAGCAACAACAGCACAACATACAACTGTTCCCCAGGCCACTTGACTCCTCTATCTCGTCGAGAGCAGCGAGGTATTAAAACAGCCCAGACGTGGCTGCTGTCCACAACCTGTGCTGCCTTCACAGCAGTGCGGGAAATCTTGCCGCTCTGCCGGGGGAAACTGGCAGCGGCGCGCTGCACTTGCTTCAGAGACTCCTGCTGCAGGGGCTCTCAGCTCCCCCCCCCCGACCCCAGAACCATCCGCACCCGTCCCACCTCCTCACCCAGCTGCTGTACCAGTGAACTGAGAGTCCTTTCAAACAGCAGCGGCCACCCTCCAGGGTGAGGAACTTTCATCACCACTTCCTGGGTGTTGGCTGACAGAGATGGATAGAAGCAGGCTGGTGGTCGGGGTGGTGGAGCGGGAGCGGGAGGGGGGGATCTCTGTCTGAGGCCGACTCATCTCCTGGTCCCTTCAGCCCGAGGACGTCCCACCGCGGCCGTCATATTAAAACTGTCACGGCTCAGGTTTGGACAGCAGCCAAGCAGTTGGAGAGTTTGAGCGCCACCACCAGGGGGACCAGAGGGAGAAGCTTCCTGTTTGTTTGTTTTTTCGTTGTTGTTGTTTTGTTTTTTTTACCAGGCTAACAAATCAAACCTCTTCATCCAACAAGCAGACAAGAAACATTAATGGGCTCAGTAAGGTTCCAGTCAGAGGGAGCGTTAATGAGCAGCAATGAGCTGTTTTCGCTCTTCTTTCATTTGCACGTCTTCAATGATGCTAAAGAGAGTTTACATCTTCTCCCCGTGTCTGTGTGGGTTCTCTCCGGGTTCTCCGGCTTCCTCCCACACTCCAAAAACATGCATGTGAGGTCAATTGAATACTCTAAATTGTCCGTAGGTGTGCATGTGAGTGTGAATGGTTGTTTATTTCTATGTGGCCCTGCGATGAACTGGCGACTTGTCCAGGGTGTCACCCTGCCTTCGCCCTAAGACAGCTGGGATAGGCTCCAGCAGACCCCCGTCACCCTGAATATGAATAAGCGGGTATAGAAGATGAATGAATGAATTATTATTGGTGGTGGTTAGTGTCCCTGCAGCTGGTCGAGTCCAGTTAAAGCTGTAAATCCAGTAAGTGTGTGTGTGTGTGTGTGTGTGTGTGTGTGTGTTTGTTTGCATGGAGGCAGCAGGTAACGGTCCAGCCTCTGGGGAGCGATGACCTCATCCATGCAATCCTCCAACTCCAGAGGGAGAATGAGCTCAGTTACTGGCTCCCCACAGGTCTGCACATCTGTTTATCAGTGGAAAATTTTATCTTGATATTTGTTCAGTTTGTCGATCCTCACACACAAACACACACCGGGACTGTGAGGCGGCACCTGGGAGGAAATTTCACCCTTCAGCACTCTTTCACACAGAGATTAGCAGCTACTTGGCTTCAGATAACATCCCTGTTTCACAACCTTCATCATCAACTTCCTGTCATGCTTCTGATCAGAGGTTTTGGTTTGTTTTTTTCCTACACCACATAGTTGATCGTTCTGACAGCGTTAGTACACATTCACAGGTCCCCACTCAAGATTATTATGGGAACATCAACAGACACACACACACACACACACACACACACACACACACACTCGTACAAAAAGGGTAAGAGGTCAAATTCTGTCACATTCTGTTTCAGCCTGAGTTTATCTATTTTTTTTTTCGAGCAAATAATCAGACGCACCTGAATTTGGAGTCAACTGGGGTAAAAAAAAAAAAAAGTGTCAATCATCACTTTGTAACCATCAGGGTTGTGTCTTTGTGTCTACCTGCTCAATTTACTGATGGACTCAAAGTCAAGGGTTCCACCTTGACAGCAATAGACGACAATAATAAGAGTGGATCACATAATAATAATAGTAATAATAATAATAATGATGATAATAATTGGGGTTTCTTACCCTGGATTTGAAGGCCAGCAAAATCTTGGGCAGGAAGAGGACGAAGCACTTGAGGCTGATGGTGAAGTACTTGAGGACAAAGTCAGTGATGCCGACCACCCAGATCAGGTCGAAGAAGTCCACCCTGCTCAGGTTGGGCTTGGCAAACATGAGGCTGTGGGAATATTAGAAAGCAGCCTCTGGATTATGTTGCAATATTAAAGCTAGAACCCACACTGAAATTTAACCCCTGTTACGACTTGGGACTTTTTCTAATGCAGAAAAAAAAAAACAGTTGTGGAGCTTCACAGTGGGATAAAGGTCCACTCCCCCAATGGAGGCGACAGACCTAAAATACCCCCCAAAAAATCTGTATGGTAATATCTAATTACTATTTTAACATAATATTGGTATATAAGTCTTGTAATATAATAAGACCTGGCAGGCTGGTTTGACTTGAAATGGCAACATTAACACGTTTTTGTTGTTTTGTTTTTCTTCAAAGGTAAAACGTGCACAGCAGCCTCCAAGTCAGACTTAAATCCAATTATGTGTGAAGCGTCGAGGAAACGTCGGGAAGTTTTGACTTCATATGCAAGCTGACAACGGGGCAAATGCATGATGCAAAGGGACTGTCCAAAGAAAATCTAAAGAAGGGGGCAAAGCATGAAAGCAAAAACAAAGAAGTAGCTGCTGCTGCTCCGCTGCTACCTGTTGTGCAGCTCCTCCGGGCTGAATGTGTAGTAGATGTAACTTATATTTCCTGCCAGGAAGACGACGATCCACAGCACCACCAGGACCGAGCGCTCCTCCTGGAAACAGCACAGAGATGGACGCAGCATAGAATCGCATTTCACATTTCTGAAAGGAACAACTGATAATGTGGGGGGAAAAGTCGCATTGAACAGCCACAGTCACTTCTGCTGCCTTCTGATTTGATCCTTCAGAAAAAGAATCAGCTTCGCTTGCCACGTTTCTTTGCCTCTGGTGCATCTTATCACTCCGTTCTGAACTAGAACTAGAATTAGAAAAGTGCAAGTAGAATTTTTGCACTGAAAACATTCACAAACACAAATAACTGCAGTTCTGATGGCCTGGAAAAAAAAAAAAAAAAAGTCCTTTCAAGGAAAATTTGCGATTTCAATCAAGTGAAACACATCAGATAAGTAAATAAAGGCTTTGACTTCACAGTGACGAAGTGAGAAATTTCCGACAGAAACGGCCCTTTCACTGTTGGACTTCAAAAGATTTTTTTTGTTAGCTAAAAATAGTTAACAAATAATACTCGTCTTAAAGTTCAATAATAATGAATACAATTTCACGTGATGTTTCTCCCAAAATATTCACTATCTCTCCTCTGTACACATCCAGACGGTGTCAGCGGTGCCAGGCAGCAGAAACAGAGGAAGGACCAGAGAGGAGATTTAATGACCCAGTCACTCTGTGGCAGATTATCAGGGGGTTTGATGGAAGCAGATGATTGGTGCAACTCATTAAGGTTTCTACGCAACTACACACGCGGCACAATACTGTGGTTGCTGTTACCCTCAATGCCACTTGATGCCTGAATGTTGCGTTGGTGTAGGCGAAGGTGCTGGCCATGGCCACGCACACGGCGATGCCTGCAGGGAGAGAGAAGAAACCCAACATCCAATCACAAGACAGCTCTCCATTCACTGCTTGTTTTCTTCACTCTCAGGGACAGACAGGGGTGGTGACTGGTGGGACACAATTGGTTCTAAAAAAGGAGCAGATAAATGGAATGTTTTGGTGACACACGTCATTGGAGAAAAAAAATATATTGTGGGATAAGAAGAAAACATTTGATGTAATGTCTACTGAAAATGAACCAAGGCAAAGTTGCAACAAAATACATGTTTTTGAAGCCCCATGGTATTTAGCCCTATTTTGAAATGACTCTTAAAATGCAGAAAAAAATGGATGAAATACATAACCTGTTTAACAAATACCTTATTTGATAATTAATTCAATTTAAATTATATTATTAATATTATTCATAATTAATCATGATAATTATTTAATCATATTTTATAGAATAAATCAAATATATTTTATAAAGAAAATTATCATAACAGTTAGATTTTATGACTACTTAGTATTAACATAATTTCTTCAAGTCCGGCGGGCCGGATTAAAAAGCTTAACGGGCCGCATATGGCCCGCAGGCCGTAGTTTGCCCACGCCTGCTCGAAGAAGTTGTACCTAGCTTGTGCTGGAAGCAGACTTTGGCCAGCAGGATGAGGATGAAGGGGAAGCCCCTCTGCAGCCATGTTACCACGGCCTTCAGCTCCGACAGGGCAGGGGAGGGGGTGGACGCCTCCTCCTGGCCCTCCTCCCTGGAGCCGCGTCTCTCCTGCTGCAGCAGGGAGGAGGTGCGGTGCTGCAGGGGGTGGTGGTGGTGGTGGTGGTGGTGGAGGTGGTGGAGGTGCTGGTGGTGCTGGGATGGACGGGGCAGGAACGGTCCTCCCTCCGTGCAGTGGGGTCCTCCTTCCTCTCTGGACGAGGCCATCTGGATGAAGACCTCTGGGGGGGCGGAGCCCAGCGCCAAGCCAGCTGCCTGGAACTGAGCAGAGGGGACGGAGGCGGACGGCACTCCCACCAGGCCAGAGAAGAGCTGCTGGGGCGAGGAGGGTGAGGTGTCGGGCTTCAGGCAGTCAAACACTCCACCGTCGTCCAGGCTGCTGCTGTCAGATCCCAGAGTTTGACTTCGGCTCCTGGTAGAACACATGGACCAGTTCAAACATCTGTTACTTTAAAAGGTAGCATGTTGTTGGTTTGTGGCCCTGCAATGAGCTGGCGACTTGTCCAGGGTGTCACCCTGCCTTCGCCCTGTGACAGCTGGGATTGGCTCCAGCAGACCCCCGTGACCCTGAGCTCTGGAAGAAGCGGGTATTGAAAATGGATGGGTGGATGTTGCTGGTTGTTGCAATAATAAGGAGAGCAGAGCTGACGGTCATCACTCTTTAAAGTGACCACAGTGTCTGTATTAGCACTGATATTTCTCCAACAATAATATCTGAGTCTCCGGTCTGTCAACAAAAACTATCTGGATGTGAGAAAAGTCTGTGCTCCTCGACTCTGATGTCTTGTTTTTGTCCCCTTCCAAACATGTGAAAGGCTCAACATGGCATCAGCTTTAGCAGGGCGCAAATAAATAAATAAATGAGCATTTTTGCTGGATGTTGTAAACAGAGGGCTAAATGTGCTGTTTTTGGACAGCTCTGTTTCACTGACGTTCGTGATGGAACATACTGCAACTGACGGCTGGGAGCTGCTGCTTGGACCAGAAGTCACACGTCAGTCATTACTAGAAATTGTGAGGAAGGTGTTTCACAGCTTACGCATGAAGGTAGTGACGTAGTTAAAGGGCGGGTGTCTGGGAAAACATTTTTTCGTTGTTGTTGTTGTTTTTTTTTTTTTACCAGGCCGTCAAATCAAACCTCTTCATCCAACAAGCGGACAAGAAACATTAATGGGCTCAGTAAGGTTCCAGTCAGAGGGAGCGTTAATGAGTAGCAATGAGCTGTTTTCGCTCTTCTTTCATTTGCACGTCTTCAATGATGCTGAAACTCTTTGAAAAATCTTCCTTCATGTGGTTTTAGCTTCTAGTCTTGACTCTTTACACAACAAACACAAAAAATCCAAGGTGAGAAATATCATGACAGCGTCAATGATCATTTTCTTTTCTTTGAACGGTCGTCGACTGCAATAGCAAAGCAGAAACTATTTCAATACAAGCTCTAGCACCGTGCCACAGCGGAGCCTTTTCACAGGTGCTTGTGCAGCCTTGTGGTGACTCAACAGTCACTATATTAGATATTGATTGGAATAATAATAATAATATTATTATGGCCCTGCGATGAACTGGCGACTTGTCCAGGGTGTACCCTGCCTTCGCCCTAAGACAGCTGGGATAGGCTCCCATGACCCTGAATAGGAATAAGCGGGTATAGAAGATGAATGAATGAATGAATGAATGAATTATTATTATTATTATTATTGGTGGTTCGTGTCCCTGCAGCTGGTCGACAGGTTGAGGACATGAGCAGAGCAGATCTCTGGCCTGCTGACGATAAAACATCCCTCAACACCTGAAACACGTCCAGTTAAGTGTTAAGAAGCAACGCGTCAGTCATTACTAGAAATTGTGAGGAAGGTGTTTCACAGCTTACGCATGAAGGTAGTGATGTAGTTAAAGGGCGGGTGTGTGTCTGAAAGCCTCAGTAAGCTGCTTGTGACACACACTGTGCCCACCTTTCTGCAGGCATGCCCTCGGTGTTGCTGCTGTGTCTCCTCTGCATGGCATCACGACCACCATCGTCACAAGTCCCGGCTCTGCAAAAAAAAAAACAAACAATACGCAAACATCAACGCCAGTTCGCAGAGGTGGTCAATCAGAAATCCAACCAGGAAGGCAAACATGACGTCCCTAACGACATTGACAACTTACTTGAATGAATTAGATTATTCCCATTTCAATTTGTTCTTCTTTTGAATTGAAAGGATCGTATTATTTCGGTGTTGCTCAAGAGATGCAACGATCGGCTGCGGCCAAATGCAAAGTACTTCCTGTATGACGTCTTCGATGGCACCTATTAGCCAATCAGAGTTCGCTGCCAACCTCACAACTTCCGTATTAATTTCCCCCTGACAGGATATGTCATATGAGAAATGTAACTACAGCTTGCTTAGTGGGCGTAATTTGGGAATAACCTAATAACGTAAAGAGGAGAAATACCGTCAGCATTTAGAGGGCAGAGTGAATTTGCTTAACATTTTACTTAAAAAAGCAAATCAAGAGCTTTGTCCTACACAGCAAACCATGGCTGACGACAGCTAGCTAGTTAGCAGGCTAACAATGCAGGCTTTTGTGTTGGCACGTCGCTAGCTAGCTTGCCTCCACTTACCTGCTTTAGGCTCGGGTACTATTATTATTTATTCATTAAATTAGAGATGCTTCTGTGCAAGCTATGCAAGTAACGCCAAGTCCGGATGTCGCAGCAGCATGGGTTAAGTAAGCGAACACGGCTTCATTATTGCATCGGCGTTTAGTCGCAGCTTTGTCTTAGCTGTCACCAGCGGCGCTCTGCTGCTCGGTTGTTGTTGGAGCTTGGTCCGTATCAATCACGACACGAGAAAAAGCAAACAAACAAAAACCAACGTGCGTCGGGGACTTAATTTCTTCTGCGAGAAAGCCATGCCATGATGATGATGCTACGGCGGTTGCTGAGGAAGCGCTGGGTGCTGGGAGTCGTCTTCGGACTGTCCCTGATCTACTTTCTCACCAGCACATTGAAGCAGGTACACACTGTTGCTGATGTATCACCGATGCTCAAGCCTTGCGGAAGTGCTCCGTCCTGCGGGGTGTCAAATCATCTTAACGCACTCATTGTTTTATTCACATTTGTTTTCCCACTGACACTAAAATACTGAAATTCTGATCTCTCCTCATGGATCAAACATTCAGATTTTATTGCACCAAAAACAAGTCCAGTCCCCTTAACTTGGCCTTCAAGACTGCGACGACCTGGACAAACGGAGAACCTTCAGACACATCAGCAAATCATGGCAATATTTATTCTAGCTAATCACAACATGTTCAGAATCTTTCTTGGATATAGGAATCAGTGACTTATGTTGGTTTGGTTCCTTTATCTAATATCATGCTACCAAACCGCGTGTTAGTTTAAATGAAGAAAAGGAGACAAGTAAATCTTAATAAGTTTTAGTGAAAAGAAGAACAAGACATTTGGTACAGAGATCTCTGGAGTCGAGTCCTGGCCGTCGCTGGAGTCAGACTGACCCCTTTCTCCCAAGAAAGTCCTTAAATGCAAAGACAAACAATCTGACTCCTGATTTGAATGTCTTCTCCAGTGTCGTCCTCTGATTGGCTGTCCATTCTTCCCCCTTCAGTTCCTGGGTGTTACTGTCATTATTTGTGAATGAGGAAGCACGTCCTTATTTGCCCGTGAGCCAAATGGTCAATCCTTCCTTCCGATGTGACCTGTTGAACCAATTTGCTGCAAGACAAGCATCAGGTCACAAGTTCCCATCCCTGTGACTGGATGCATCGCAAACTTTATGAGGGTCGCAAAGGCAGTTCTTTCAGCTGACCACTCTCTGGTCACCCCAGGTCACTGTTCATGAGACTTGAGTTACACAGTCTTTGCTCACAAGGTTTTCAACACCCCCAGGGTACTGGTCATGATCATCAAATATACACCAAAGCACTACATATTGCAACATTCAATACATTTATACATTCAACTCAATGTAATAATTCCAACATATAAATGTAACGTTACCAATATTATAGCACAATAAGCTATGATGCATGATGTTAAATGTCTGATTCCAACATTTATTAAAAATAACTTGAATAACTTTGTGCTGAACCTCCGCAGGACGAGCAGACGGTTCGCGATCGCACGCTGCTGGAGGTCCGAGATGCAGATCGCCGCCGCCGCATTCCCTGGAAGGTTCGCTTCAACCTGGGCAACAGCAGTAGGCAGATCAGTCAGTGCAGGAACTCCATCCAGGGCAAGGCGCTGCTCACGGACGAGCTCGGTGAGAACCGGCGTCGCCTCTCACTGAAGCCAAAGTAAAGGCAGCGCTTCCATCCGTCTGCTGTGATTGAAAAAGCTTTTTGTCTCGACTTTTTTTTCCAGGATATGTCTGTGAGAGGAAAGACCTGCTGGTCAACGGCTGCTGCAACGTCAACGCCGCCAGCAGCAGACAGCACGTCTGCAAAAGCTGCCTGACCAACGGCTGCTGCAGCATCTATGAGTACTGCGTGTCCTGTTGCCTGCAGCCTGATAAGGTGGTCTTTAAGAAAAACAAACATTTCTTTAAAAATATCTAAAATTGAAAGAATTCAGGACTTTAATGAATTATTTTAATTGGTAATCGAAGAACAAAGAACAAGTTAATTAGACGTTACACCATTAATATCCTGAGTTTTTAAATGAATTTTTTTATTAATTCACTTCCTTCTTTATCTGTGTCTCCAGCAACTCCTGCTTGAGCGCTTTCTGAATCGCGCTGCTGATGGTTTCCAGAACCTCTTCACCGCTGTGGAGGATCATTTTGAATTGTGCCTGGCCAAGTGCAGGACCTCTTCACAAGTCAGTTGTGGTTGGAAAAAAGCATGAAGTTCAAATTTTAACTGCAAATTGTGTATCCAGTGAAACATTACTGTGCAGCAGTAGCATCATATCAAATGGCCTCGAAAGTTCCTCAACCTCTTCATGACTGACTTTGAACTTGAAAATTTCCATTGACACATTTTTGTTACTTCCCTCCTGACAGTTTATAGTTCATTATTAAGCCCTCGGCAACTAGTAAAATAGTTTTGATAGTCTAAACACTTTTTTGTTAAATTATGTTGATTTTGAATTTTGATGGACATTGAATCATGGTGGTAAAAAAAAAAAAAAAAAAATCATATCATTAATGTATTTTCTCCTCTTTGGCAGAGTGTTCAACATGAAAACACGTACCGAAACCCTCAAGCCAAGTACTGCTACGGAGAAAGTCCTCCGGAGCTCCTTCCAATTTAAATATTACTCTCGGATTTAGTGTGAATGGAAACCGCCGTGGAGCGCAAACACATCGCCGTTGGGAAACTTTTGACCTACGTTTGACTGAAAAACTGCAGTCATAGTAGTAGTACCCAAGAAATTGGAGGCTTTCCCGGAACTGACCTCACAAAGGACTTGAGCTTTATTTTATGTGATTATTTACACTTCATAAGTGCATAGAACGCTTCATACATTTCATCCGTGATGATCATCAGGTCTTCATAGCAGGCAGCTCGTCAATCAGCGTTGGCCTCAAATCCCTTCATGTCATGTCATTTGTGTGCGTTTCAATAATGTTACAGCTTCCTGTTTTTTATTTTTAATATTTAATTAGGAATGTGTCATTACCTCCGTGTATAGTGCATGCGTGATAAGTGCTATTTAATAAAACTGACCGTACCAAAATGGACTGATGGTTTTCAGTGACTCTTGATCAGTCTTTTTTAATGGATTTGGTATTGTCATCATTCATTGCGTTACAGGGTTATTAAGAGTTGTGCAATGTCTTAAATGTACAATAGAACAATAGACAGGGAAACATTTAGGTAAGTGACATTGTGCCAGGAAAGCTCGCTTCGACACATGCGACACCGCAACTTTTTCTCAGTATCATTAATTGATCTGGAAGCTATCAGGAGCAAATTAATCACTGCTATCATGTTATTGTTCTGCCGCAGTGCACTGATGGACGTTTGACAGGCTTTTCTGCGTTCCACTGCAGTGTCCATCTGTGCACACATTTCACAGTGGAGTTTGGTGATTGGAAGGCAAACTGGTGACCCTGAAGGTGGCGTTCATCAGCCGCATTTCCTGCCTCAGGCAACGTCGCCGCTCACAGGGGATGCTGTGGCCAGAGCAACACAATCAATCATTGTGAAGGCTGAGAAAACAAACTTTAGTAATTAAGACACATATTGCAGCCCATTTTTCATATTGTGCCTTTGGCAAGTTGATTAATTGCAGTCACACCAGCGCTGCATTATTCACTCAGAAGAGTCCAGCAAATTGGAATGCAGCCATTTTGATGGGCAAAAAGCCTGACATTTTGTAGGATAGTAATTTTATTGCACATCTTAGCAAAAAAAAAAAAAAAATAAAAAATCATGTTAACATTGTTAATGGTAATCCCTGTTTTCCGATGCTCCACTTTTGATTTCAGGTTGAAATCATGGAACCAGTTTGTGCACTGGCTTCTGTTCTGGTTTGAAAGGAAGGAAGGAAACAATGAAGTGACCGATTATGGCTTTGCACAAGCACTAATATGCTGAAAAACTCCATTATGACCAATGTAAATTGTTATTATTTATTAAATGAATGTATTTGGCATTACTGTTCCAGACTCATTTTTAACCATGTAATTTGCTCCAGTTGTTGGATGGATGTGACCATGCTGACATGTATTTTAATTTGAATTTTAGTTTTATGCATAAGGTGTTAAAGTGAATACTTAAAATCTGACATGTAAAAAAAATAAAATAAAAATAAAAATAATAATCCTAATACAAAACCATCATCCTATCATTACAAAAATGATGTGTTTAAAGCCCCATGTATCCACTGCCCTCTAAGAACCTCTTATACGTTGCCTTCATGTGCGCAAATGTGTTTTTATCTTTACACCTAATAGTTTGGCCCCTTATCTTACGCTGCAGCCAACCCAAATAAGTTTCAGCCTCCTCAAGCAGCGTGTGGCTCCACTGCTTCCTCTCAAAAACAGGCTGGGGTATTTTTGGTGGGCGGGGCTTAGGCCGGCATTCCCCACCCAGGACCTCCTTCAAGCAGTGGCTGAGCGTGTTGACGGTGGAGGCTGTGTCCTTGAGTTTCTGATGGAGAGCTAAGTCCTCTGGGTTGAGGTTCGTCCTCTGATCCTCCAGGATCTCCTGCAGGCCACCAGCCATGAAGACCAGGCTGCACTGAACTCTGGATCCCAGCAGGGGGGAGTTGTGGTGGACCAGGAGCTCCGGAAAACCAGGGGGCCAAGTGCCCAGGTGCTTCCCATTGGCCTTGTCCTGGAAGAGGAGACTGTGATGGAATATCAAATGGTAAATGGACTGCACTTACATAGCGCTTTGCAGCACCTTCAAGGTACCCCAAGGTACTTTACAATGGGATGGGAGGCCATTCACCCATTCACTCACGCACTCACACACCAATGGGTGGCTGCTGCCATGCAAGGCGCTGCCAGCTCCATTGGGAGCAATTCAGGTAATAAGTGTCTTGCCCAAGGACACAACGACAGACTGGGATGGAGCGGGATTTAAACCGCCAACCTTTTGGTCATTACACAACCCGCTCTACCTTCTGAGCTACAGTCGTCCCTGGCAAATGCCAGTACATCCATTCAGCTCTCACTGCAGAACGAACACATGATGTGTGTCTTCATGAAGTCACTCAATCAATCAATCAATCAACTTTCATTTGTACAGCGCTAAATCACATCCAAGGACGTCTCAAAGTGCTTTGTACAATCAGAGAAGAGAACCAACTGGGCCCCCAGAGCAAGCAAAGTGCAACAGTGGCCAGGAAAAACTCCTCTGGGGGAAGAAACCTAGAGCAGATCCAGACTCCAGAGGGCCGTCATCTGCCTATGACCAGTTGGGATGAGAAGGAAATACAAAAAATGTAGAGAGAGAGAAAGGGAGAGAGAGAGAGAGTTGCAGGGTTAACACCAAAGCTCTCACAATATAGATGTAGATGGATAAGAATAAATAATTCAAATATGCATATAAATAGATGTTTTTGTGTCATATACATCAAGCATTCTAAAAATTTAAATATGTGAAGTAGTAGGTTGATACAGCCGCTGTCCATCTGGAATTTGTTTGTCTGTGTTTGGGAGGGCAAGAGTCCATAATGGCCC